>JARVGP010000064.1:42384-119651 GCA_029876185.1 Mansonella ozzardi | reverse complement strand
TAACTTAAGTTATTTATCTTATGCTATTGTTATTCCTCAAACACGCAAATTGTCTTCCATAAGTAATCATTTTCAAAAAAATAATGCTGAAAGTTAACATTTAATTCCTGTAGGCATTTACTACGTTGAAGTTCACAAAGGCTAATCAAATATGTGGCCTTAAGACCATTTGTAAATCTATCATAAATTTTTTTTTTCTTTTCTTCCATTTCACACTCTTAATGAGTTGAATTTGCATTTCTCAAAGGCACTTCAAACCATGTTTGGAATTAAACGCTGATATCGAATATTTGAATTGATTTAATTGAAAGAAATAAAGAGATGCAATAGACAGGAAAAAGCACTGTAACGAGATTGATGCAGAAATTTTTTTCTAACAAATTCATATTTACAAATAAATGAAAACAACAATGAGAAAATCGGTTCGGGTCATTCCAATGGAATTGCATCATCGCCACTTTGCATATTATTCGAAATTCTCATAGATTACTGATAATAAGATTCTATTATTAATGCTGTCAGGATCCATGCCACGAAAGCTAATAGCACAAAGGTGACAAAAAAAGTTTGTTATGAGGCGGTATTTTTGAGCAGAAAATTTCAATATTTTCCAATGTGGTGCCTCTTCTCTATTCATGTTGTTGTCCGCAATTTTTTTCTGCTGGAAGAAAACGAATTCCACAGATACTAAGAGGAAAAAATGAGTTTTCGTCCTTGGATTTGTAAAACCATTGAAAAAACTGACAATTCCGGCAGCAACAACATCAGCCCTTAAATGTAATGACAGTGAAAGAAAAAGAGAAATTTTTAAATTTTATTGAAATATTTGAAAAACTAAGTCTTCCATGGAACTTTAAAGCTTTTTCTTTTCTTTAACTTAGTGCTCCTTAACTCCTTCTATTGTGAGGAATTAACAAATTTTCTGTTTTTCTATATTCAGGTTGAAGTAATATTTTCAAGCGATAGATAATTAGATTTTTTTTTGTTTTGCGTTTTCCTTTTCGTATTCTTTGCAAGCTCAATTACGCGACTTTTCTTTGCGTTAAAATTCGCAAATTTTTTTCCTCCATTGATTTAACGATAAAAAACAGGTATTATAATCTATTAGATATTAATCCGATTTCTTCGATTTCGCATGCTTTTGTATATCCTTCTAGATTCTTCAGTATTTCTAAGTATAATCAATCTTTCTGAATTGATTTAAAAAAGTTTGAGCTGATTGCAATGTGAAAATATTTGAAAATAAGGCTGAGAATTTGAGTTTTTATCAGCAACTAGTATAATGTAAAAGTAATTTTAAAAATTTTTTTTCACTATTGTATTTATTTCAATAAGGCACTATCGTTAAATTAAATCAAAATAAAAATCTTAAAAAATTTTATTGAAAAGGAGGAAAAATTATTCATTAATGTGTCAAAATTCACTGTCAAAATTCACTGGACAGTGAAAGGACAGTGAAATCAAGTAATGCTATACGAAAACTTTATCAGATAATATTTATTAATTATTAAAATAATTATATATTAAAATATTAATCAAATTCTATAATTACATATTAAAATATGAATCAAATTCTCAAATATTGAAAAGCAATGAATGAATTTATTTCTTAAATGACAAAGGAATATTTTATATGTTTAATTATATAGCATTGGTTATTGCGAAGTTTTCTTTTTCATTCATTTAATTGAGTTTAAATCTAATCTTTCAACTATCGTATATCTCATCGAAAGGCTATTTCAACAATTACATCAATCTCTTCACAATGAATAATTGTAGAATAACTGAAGAGCGGAAATGATCGAAGTTTTGTGAATGTGAATGTGAAGATGAAGTAAAGTATTGTTCACACTCAACAACTTGAACTTTTTCGATCTTCATCATGCAAATTGGATCTCGCATAAATTTTTTGCAAACTATTATCAAAATCTCAAAATGTTCAACACCGGAAATGTTCAACACCGGCATGCTCACAACGATCAGAAGGTCGTCTTTGCAAGTGACATTTCTCTCATACCTTCCATCTATGCAAAATCTATTGTTGACCTTTGTCAACATCTACAGAAAGGACATTTACTGTGGATGACGAAAAGCCACGCCCAATGAACAACTATTTGGAATCCACCCAGCTTACCCACCTTGCCAATGCCCCAGAATCACCAGTTTATCTTATAGAGCATTGTTGTATCAGAGACTAGTAATTGAACTGGACATTCTATGATTCCTTATCAATTCGAACAAATAATCAGAATTCGAAATTAATGCTATTTCCGCTTTCAAGTGATTTCTTAATTAGAATTACTTGTTATAGAATTGCCACAAGCAAGCAGATCATTATTATGGTTACTATCTAGCTAATTATTTCATTTCAAATGTGCTTACAACTATTTGCAAGAAGTTAATCTTCATCGTTTTAAATGTTAATAATCCTCAAACAGTAGTGTATTTTGCAAATCTTCGTTACAATAAGGTAAGTAATTTTCTTTTTGTTAAGATTATACTATTTCATTTTTCATTTTCCAAATATTCTGAAATAATTCAATTGACACGTCATTTGGGTTTTGTTCCGTGATTGTACGATTAGATTACATTTGCTTGTTATTATCCGCGGACATCTCTCCCCGTCCTACTGTACCCATTTCTTTCATTGAATCAGTCATCTTTTCTCATTGAACGGAAAATGATGCCATTTTCTGGCCATTCAATTTTGAAAAGAATTACTTGTATGGAAATATAACTTTGTTGACAAACATTTCTTTTTTTTTGGCTCAATTTTTCTCACTCCTTCTCACTTTCAACAAAAAAATTATGATTTTCTTCTGTTAAACATAATTAAAATAAAAAACAAGATCAAGTAAACACGAATAGTTCCCAGCATTTTGTTAGTAAGCAACTGTGGTCAGAAAGATTTGTTAGTAAGCAATTGTGGTCAGAAAGATCTCTAGCATAAAATAAAAAAATTTGGTAATTTCATATGATTATTTCCATAAAAAAATTTAGTAATTTCATATGATTATTTCATACAAATTATCCATTCCCAAACAGAAATTTACTTTTTTTGACAATGCCGTTTAGCAATATTTTGTTAAATCAATTTTTTTTTTAAAATTGCAACTTTGAATTTATTGATTGGATTTTAAATATTTCTTATACTATTAAAAATTTGCCATACTTCTTGCTTTTATGATTTCTTGCCTTTTTGTTTTTTTTTGCTTCCAAAGTTACTTTTCGAAATCTCGAATTTAGTCCATAAATAATTCGTTCGTCAAATCTAATTCTTCCGCTGATACACTTTCTATCTTTCTTCCAGCGATAAATATTCTCATTGATTCTATCATATAAAATACTTATAACGAGAAAAGTATCAAAAATGTTGTCCTATCTCGAAAGATTGTCCTATTGCAGTCATTCCGAATTTTTAACATTTTTTATGAACAAAATTTTGTATTTTGCAATCCGTTCGCTGTTGATATAAAATGTTAATATTGAGTGTGTGGAATGCGATGTGCTCTTCAAATATCCCTGCTCTACTACTTGGTCATTCCTATTCAGTTATTCTCAGAACAAAATTTCGACTTTGAAGTATCAGAAGGTATGTCCTACTAATGCAACGGTTACTGAAGCAGCATTCTGTACCATTAGTTTTAACAAAACCTGAAACACGATGTAATGCAAATCATAAGCTGACTTATTCTGTGACTTAATACAAGCAATAGATTCGAACTAAAATTGAATTTGAAGTTTTATTTTTCTATTTCTCTAGTTTATACTGCTACTTCTCGCAGATATCCCGGAAGGTACAGTGGTTGGCAAAATTACGCTAGAAGCAAACTTAAGCTATCGAATAAATGGTCATAACCAGTTTGTATCGGTGGATCTTGAGACTGGTGAAGTTCGTATATCTGCACCATTGAACCGCGAGACAATTGAATCTAATGGAACAATTACTTTGATTTTAACTGCCGAACCGACTACAATCATTGCGATTCGAATCAATGTGCTCGATATTAATGATAACAGCCCAACGTTCCCTTCGAAATATATGGTTGGTTCAAGCTGTAGCACAGGATACTGCAGATTTCTTAGTAAATTTCCACATTTAAGCGAATTAGCAACTAGAAAAACCAATACGCATTCATTTCGCCATTCGCTATTCATTTGGTTATTTGCGCATAAATGACTATCAAATTTTCAAATTTCAAGAATCCGTGCAAAGACACAATTAAAAAAAAAAGCTGATTTTTTTGGAGAACTTCAAAGTGTTTTTCAGTGATCAGTTTTTGATTATTTGAATCAGGAAAATCAATATGTTTTTCCAAACGCAGAAAATTACCAATAATTTTTTTTTTTAAGATAGAAACAAGCCATTTTGGCATATTTTTTAGAATTAAACAACGTGTTTCCTTGTTCAGTCACTATATTTGGTAATTAAAATCTGTTTGACCTTTTCCATCGTCAAAATATTTTTAATTTAGTCACCTCATCGAAAATTTTTGCATAATTGAAAAGCAGCAAAATATTGTGATTAGTCACTTTTCGCAGAATAATTTATGGTTATAAATTTTCCAATGTATGTTAGAGAAGGATCATTGATCAAAAGCGTTAATTATATATTTCATTTCAACAACACAACGGAGAAAGCTTCGTAATTGTTGTTGATCTGCATGGGAGATAATTAGTGAGAATGAAAATGGACACATGATAACGGATTCAGGCAATAGTTTATTGTCGCAGGTGTCCAGAATTCATGAATTTATGCTGCATAGTTAATTTTCTTATTGCTTTACTTCACGGAAATCTAACAACATTGCTAGTTTATAATAAGTGAGACTCAAATTCGTAATTTGATTGAAAAAAAAATTATTGACGGTAATTTTACCGACAAAGCCTTCTAATTAAAAATTTCACTGCTGCATTTGTATTTTAGATTGTTTTTTAGAATGTTTCAATTGTCGAATCAGCGGTTGTTGGTAGTCGGATACGCTTACAACCAGCGAGTGATCCAGATTTGGCTGAAAATGGCACGATTATAAATTATGAGCTTAAAGTCAGCAAGCTTTTTTAGAAGATCATTACATGTTCTGAAAGCTTTTAAAATTCAAACAATTTTTTTTTCAGGATGGGGAAAAATTTTTCACATTAATACGATCTTCGAATAGTACTGGTGGAGATGTGTTACTACTTGAACTTCTAGCTAAACTGGATCGTGAGATGAAAGATCTGTTCATTCTTAATATTTTTGCATATGATGGAGGCAATCCACCTCGGTTATTATTCAGTTTTTTGATTTTTATGATGCTAGTGTATATGCATTACTAAATTAAGTTATGAGAATTTTTCCTAATTAGTCTTGGAAATTTTTTACAGCAAAATATTTGAAGCTTAAGAATGTGCTTGCATGAAGATTAATTGTTTTAGCTCAGGCAATTGCACAGTATATGTAAACGTATTAGATGCAAATGACAACTCACCAAAATTTCGTCAACCACGCTATGATGTTCAACTGAATAGATCGGTCTTGTCTGATGCGTCAATTTTACGAGTTGAAGCCACTGATGCAGATGCCGGTGATAACGGCCTTATAAACTATCGTCTTACAACGAATCCTTCTGAATACTTTCAGATTGATCATATTACGGGAGTAATAACTATTCAGGTAAAAAGAAAATAGTCAAATTCTGTTTGAAAATTCATTCTATGTTTTTTAACCGTTTCAGCTCTCGAAAAATTCAATGTTTGGTCAGTAGACTGTGTTTGGTTTGCTGCATCTACTTTTAGATTCATTTTTTCGGATCTGTAAAAGTAGATTAAAACGAAACTACAGAATAAAATCATTACTTTACAGTATAATGCGTTGAATTGTTCGGAAGATGGTTGTTTGAAAGATTGTTCGGGAATGTGTGTTTTGACGGTGGAAGCAGAAGACAACGGTGAACCAAAATTAAATGGCCATACTTTGGTTTATATACATCTCACAGATACCAATTTACATGATCCCGAAATAAATTTTAGGTAATTAATTTGAGGGTCTAGTTACTGGTATAAAATTGTTTCGGAGTAAGTTATACTTCCTAGTTTCAACTGCTTTACAGGATCTATCCAACTGGTTCAAAATTTGCATCGATAAGTTCAGAAACAGCTGTAGGTGCAACAATTGCTGTCATAACGGCAAGTGATCGGGACGATGGGCAAAATGTTCGAATATCCATAATTGATGGTAACAGTGAGAATTACTTTCGATTAGAAACTGGAAAAAATTACGGTATTTTACGACAAAACCGATTAGTGGATAAGCCGATCGAGGAATTTTTGCTGAAATTTCGTGCAACAGATGATGGTGTGCCACCACGTTCTTTGGAATATGATCTGAAGGTCAATATTTTGAGAATATATAGAGCAAAAAAAGTTTTCAGCGAATGATGCATCGTAACTCGAAAATTGATTAAATTCATTTGTTTTCAGGTTTTTGTTATGAAATTGAATGACACCGCTCCAATCCTAGAGGAAAAATTTATAAAAGTTGATATTTTTGAAACTTCACCAGTGGGATCATTTATTGCTGTGGTTCGAGCTTATGCTGAGGAAGATTTGAACTTTTCGATTATTGAGGATAGCAAAAACGAAGAAATATTTTTAGTTGGTAAAAATACAGGTAAAATTTTGACTTCGACTTTACTATCATGATCAATAAATGCAATAAAATTAAAGTGGATAAATTGTCGCCACTTTTTTTCATTTTGACCTTTTTTAGTTCAGTGGTGGGATAAAAAATTGGGTAGGCAGGTATTGGATCCTGAGTGC
The DNA here is from genome assembly GCA_029876185.1 of Mansonella ozzardi. Lineage (NCBI taxonomy): Eukaryota > Metazoa > Nematoda > Chromadorea > Rhabditida > Onchocercidae > Mansonella > Mansonella ozzardi. Next base: position 112,850 of record JARVGP010000064.1, on the reverse strand, counting down.
TGAACATTTTAATAATAAAATTCCTGATTTCTTGTAACAGTCATCAAATGAACGACAAAGAAATGAACAAACGAAAAATAAAATTCCGGATGTAGCCTGGATTTTTTAATTATCTGAAAAAATTAATCAAAATAATTGATAGGTATCGTGACACTTTCCAAATCATGGCTAAATCATACGAAATGGAATTATGAAGTTGAAGTAATGGTGAGGAAGACCGCGCCCAGTGATAAATTTTCGATTTGCACAATTCGAATAGGAGTTATCGATGTGAATGATCATGAGCCGCAGTTTTCCCATCCTTTTTATCAAATTGATGTATCGGAAGACACTCCAGCACTTACTGTTATCTTTAAAGTTTCCGCAGTTGATAAGGTGTGATTTTGTATGATGAACTAAACCTGTCAGTTGTAATACTTGGATGACAGTTCTGAAGTGTTGATTGGTTAAATGATGAAAATCGTTTGAAAACTGTTAATCAGTAGGAAATTTTGAAAAGAATCTTTTTTCGAACCAATAAAATTAACTGGTATTTAGGATCATGAAAACAACAGTGTTATTTCGTATAGCATAGACGACTCATTTAAAGAGCAAATATTCATGATCAAGGAATCTTCTGGCGAAATATTGCTGCGTAGAATGCTTGATCGAGAAACCAAAAAACAGCATAAAGTTACTGTTACTGCAGCCGATCACGGCAGTCCACCACGGAGTTCTTCTACTCTTCTTCTCATTAACGTCTTGGTTCGCTTTTTTTTTTTTTTTATAGTAGCACATTTTCACTTTTTGTGTCCTAACAACAAATCTAGTCTATGGTAAGTATTGAATTCTTTAACAGATCACTTTGACTTTTTTTATTAATGAAGAAAGAAAATAAATTTTCATCAAATTAACGCGTTAGTCCAAGACCGTTTTTCTTTGCGCTTACGGTTCATAATTTAGTTCTTGTAGATCATCGGTTGGAAATTATTGGTTTAGAACAAGAGTTAAAAAGGTTACCGGTGCTTTAGTCAAAGTTGTAATATAACATTATATTTTCATCTATTTCTAGGATGTAAACGATAATGATCCGTATTTTGGTCAGCTTGAGTATCACGGTTACATTATACGAGGTGATCCACCGGGTACTCATCTCGTACAGCTCGAGGCATTTGATGATGATAGTCCAAAATTTGCGCAAATATCATATTTATTTTATCATTCTGTCCCAAGTTTCTTAGATTTGGATCATAAAACTGGAAGCATGCATCTGGCCATACATGCCGATTTACTTAAGTTTGGACCGGAAATGGAAGTTAGTGGTTCTATAAATTTTTTTTAAGTCCTTTACATGGTGTAACTTATTATCTTAATCAGTACATCCGAGAAACATTTAATTGTAATGATGCGATGTATCTTCAGATCGTTGTGGGTGCAAAAGATAATGGTGGTCGTTCATCAGGAAACAATGCTACTGTACATTTGTGGTTACTTGACAGTATGCTTCAAGTGCCAGAATTTGGAACTATGAACAATTGGTCAATTGAAATCAGCGAGAATTCATCTCCGGAAAAAATCCTGGCTTCATTTTCTGTACAGCCACCACTTGTAAGTCATTATAACAGCAGCTTACTTTTCATAAACGAATTTTATCGATCAGAAAAAAATCAAAATTTTCACGCTCCATCGTTTACAGTGGAGCATGTATGGTAGGGACAAGCTATAATTTCATGAAAAAAAAAAAAAAAACACAAATTAAAAAAATTATAGGAGGGTATTCGCTATCGTATCAATACCACTGATTTGCTGATCAATGAATTCACGGGTCAAATGCGAGCTCGTCGTTCCTTTGATCGCGAATTGGAGCCTAGAATTGGTTTTACAGTTTATGCGGATGGTAAATGGTCTACAGCAATGCACCAAGGAACACTGAATATCCTTGATCAGAATGATAATTCTCCAGTCTTTGAATTTGATGGAACAGCTCAATTTGTTATTGATTCTCGCCATATTGGTATTGGAGTGGAATTATTTCGAATACGATGTTATGACCCAGACGATGGTCGTAATGGTCATATCACATATAGTGTTAACAATAGTTTTTTCGGCATTAATGCAGAAACGGGCATTGTGCATCTGATGAAATTTCCTGATGGCTTGAATCAGTTACAATTTCATGTAACAGCAACTGATGGCGGTGAACAATCAAGACATAGTACAATCAGAGTTGTAGTGCAAATCAAGAAAGATGAAAGAGTAAATTTCTTTAAATTCTTACATTTAATTTTCCTTGTTCTTTCGCAATTGCAGTAGTACAATTTACCATGAACCACAAGTGAAGTAATATTAAGTAGAATAAAATTTTTTCCGTCTATGAGTTAACATAACTTAAATTTACTCGTATTTTAACTTAAACTTCTCACTTTAACTTACGAATTTTATTGAAGGTTTTAATGTATTAGTTAATAATGAGCAGAAACTAAGGTGCGAAAATTAAAACTAAGGATTAAAGTGTGAGAACTTCTTCTTTGCTTAATTATTTTCTTTCCCTCAGCAAATCTTTTTATTCCACTTAACTTCTTCATTTTCATTTTGATTTAGTAAAATTCCTGCATGATTTACAGTTCTCTCAGATCACTTCAAAGCAGCAGTTAATTTTTCTTTCAGATCCATTTATTTCCTCCAGTAATTGCTTTGTCGATACCAGAAAATATACCTTTGGGAACAATTTTAACTAATCTAGCACCCAAAAATATAACTCAACGCTTTGAATTTCAAACATCCAGAGTTACGGAAAATCTTCCGATTCAAATTCTTCCATCCGGTGAAGTTTTCGTTGCATCCGTGATCGACCATGAATTTATGAATTACTTATCAATTTTTGTTGCCGCTTTCAATTTAGACAAAAATTCAATTCCAAACAAGCATGAATTCCTACTTCAGCTCTATATAGAGGTAAAATTTCACTCTCCCGACTTCTTTGAAGTAAAATTCTTCTTTTGAATTTTTTCTTCTTATAAACATGAAGTCCTCTTCTAAATGATAAACTATTTCACTGAATTGAAGATACTTTAAAACTGGCTAATTAATCAGGTAGGAGCCTCATTTTAGATGGAAAACTTTTATGGTTTCAGGATCTTAACGATAATGCACCACAATGTTCCAAAAATAATAAATTCATCATTCCCGAAAACAACATCCCTGGGGCAATTGTAGGGCACTTTAATGGTATCGACGATGACAGTGGTCCAAATGGGACATTATTGTATGAACTGATATATGATAACAAGAAAGTATTCAGTATTGATCCACATACTGGCATTGTATGTTTTGGAATTAATTTACCAATTTACCGCAGTTAACTTTCCATTCACCAAATTAATCATCATTTTTAAACTGTTTTTCCTGCCTTCTATAATTTGTAAAATAGTAGCAAAATAGTAGCAGAGTTTTTGCAGAAATTTGAACATTCTTTGATAAGATTGTTTTGTTCATTTCTTACATTAGATTCGAGCACTATTGGTGTTGGATTTCGAGCTGGCTCAAGTTTACAATTTAACCATAATTGTTGCGGATGGAGGCTTGTTGAAAACAAACTGCAGCGTTGTGATTGAAGTGAAAGATTCGAACGATAACATACCGCACTGGGAGGAGGAATTTTATCACTTCTATGTCTCATCAAGTGGAAAAGATAGTTTGGTCGGTAGAGTTGTTGCACAAGACTTGGATTCTGCACTAAATGGTGAAATTAGGTACAAATTGAAACAGAAACGGATGCCTTTTAAGGTTAATTTATGAATTGAATATTTTCGGAATTTTTAAAATTATGTTTCTATTAATTATGATTTTGAACTTTTGGTCATTTCAATTGATATTTAATTTTATTGATTTCCAAGTTTAATGCAGTTCGAATTTAGATTTGCTCCTAAACTTGGGGAAGTTTTGATGAGGAGAGAGAGAGAAGGAAAGGGAAGGGCTACTTCTCTGATATGAAATGTTTATTATTTTCAGATTAATGAAAGTACCGGTGATATCGTACAGAGCGGTCTTTTTTTACCAGGCAATGTCTATAATATTACTGTAATCGCAACGGATAAAGGCACGCCGCCACTTTCCAGTACAACATTCGTTTTTATTCACATTGACACAGAAGAAAATTGTGTACCTAATTTTACAAGTTATCCAAGTAATGACATTGAGATTGATGACAGCTTGTTTGGACAATTGATTACTCAAGTGCATGCTGTTGCGTGTGGAGAAGAAATAGTATATTCGTTAAGTTATGGTCATTCAAGCCACCGTACTCAAGACAATCTCGAATTGTTTTGGATTGATTCTACTGATGGAAGTATATTTTTAACGAAAAATCTGAGTGGATTTATTGGAGAGCGCTTTGAATTAACAATCAAAGCCGAAGTGACTTCACTTTTTAATAACATAATTTTTGGAGTTACTGTAGTAAAAAAAAGAAATGGAAATTCTGGCATGGATACAATTACTCTTCATGTTCAGGTGATTTTCTTTATTATTTATTTTCTTTGTCGAAATATCAGAACCTTGTATGCGATGCTAGGTAACTTGAAATCTCTACTGGAACTTCCAAAAAATTTATGTAACTAAATATTTTCAGGAAAATAACATTGCTGGTGAAATATGTGGCAAAATAGAAACATTCGGGGGACATTTGCAGTTGTTACGCCAAATACCAGCTGGGAAAGCATTTCATCTCCAAGAACAGAATTTAATTTGTACTGAAGTCTTGGATCGTGAAGAAGTAGATTTCTATCGTCTAGTTGCTGCTGCAAGTGATAATTTGAAGTCAATGATTATCTCGGTTCATGTGGATGATGAAAATGATAATTCTCCAGAATGCTTTGGAACCAGGGCAATTCTAGTTGGATCTGAATCGTCGTTTGTTCCGTGGAATTGTTTAGACAAAGATGCTAGTTTAAATGGAACAATTGGTTATGAAGTTATGAGAAATGAAGAAATTATTTCTGCAATGAACAGTAGTGGTTTCATAGTCAGTCCTTTCACAGGCGATCCGAAATATTTCTCTGTATTGGTATATGATCGAAACACTAATAATGGGTAAGCTCATATTCAAAGAAGTAAGGGATGTAGAAGTGAATTTATAATGAAATTTATCATTTCTCTTCAATGAAAAATTGCTTTAGATTTCAAAAAGACGATCAGTTACGAAAGACTACCGAACTTCACTACGTTTTGATTGCAATTAATCCAAGACTAGAAGCACCAATCGAATTCAAGAAGCAATATCGGCTTGATCGAGATATTCAACCTGGCACGGTGTTTGGTACTGTGACAGCAAAAACTGGAGCTATAGTCGAATATTTTACAACTTCGTTTAAAAATGAAAGACTTATGAATAGCCCGCAGTGGGCTGATATTAATCGTCATACTGGACAGTTGCAAATGAAGCAAAAACCGAATGATCATTTGATTTATATGGAAATCACATTATTGTCAGAAGGATTCACTAAGACGATCACAGTAGGTTTATTTTTATTAAATAAATTTTTCATTGTTATCTATAACCTAAGATAAATTAAGATAAATTTTAAACTGAATGATTAGTCAACAATTGAAGAAATAAAAGATTATTATCGAACATAACAGATCATACTTTTTCATTAAATTAATTTCGAAACTTTCTGAAAAATTTTTTGATGAAATACTAAGATGATATCGTCAAAAATCAATTGATGAAACAAAAAAGATTTCTCTTTCTTCCTTCTTCTCTTGATTGCTCTTGTGTTTTATCTATTAATTAAGATCTTATAATTAATTTAACTTATTCTGCTCATATATTTGCTCAATATTTGCTTTCCCGATCTATCTTGGCTTTCATTTTTATCTTAACTTGGTGTTGATTGACATGTGCGCTACATGTCCATGTAAAAAGCACTTCAAAAACAAAGAGCAATGTTTATTTGGTCATTTATTGTTTGTCCACTGTATACCTGTTCGTTCATGCATGTGGTTTGCAAGCTGTAGTTTGTTGATTTTGTCATTTAATGTATTTGTCATCCAATTCCATGTTTGAGCATATGATGATTGTTAAGGTACTGAGCGTCTACATGAATCATTTGTTCGGTGACAGCGTACATTTTATATGCACATTGAATATTGGAGAATCAATAGAAGTAAACCTTTTATGGATATTAATATGCCTCATATATCTCTTTTTTCGGTGAGGGAAGAAGGGGGGATAACATTTAATTATACAGATAATCAAATTCATATAACTTTCAACACTTGTCTCAAAATTGATAATGAAATTTCTAAATTTATGCTAAAAAATGAATATTTGGACTAAAACTTTCTTAATCTTTTAAATAAGTTCTGATGCGGATTTATTTAAACTTTGATTTCGAAATGATTATTCATGAATGAATATTAAACTTTGTTCAATAATTTTTAAATGCTAATTTCCTATGCTTCCTGTTCTATTTTCTTTCTCATAATTCTCATTCTTCAATATTATTGCTCTCATTTCTATCAAATTTGATGTATTCCAACAATTAGTTCAAGAGCATATAGCACAATGGTATGGCGATTGACCAATGGAGTATTCTATCAAATTGTATTCTATCTCAATGAGTCATTTGTAGTGGAGTAATCAAATGTATCTCGTATTCATTGTTCCATTGTCCACTTATTGGTCAAACTATTTGTTTATTAACACTCATAGAAATAGAAGTGGACAGACTATTTGAATAAACAGTCTAAATTAAGTGAGGGAGAAAGTCGATTTAAATTCATATCAATTTTGAAATATAAAACAAAATAATAAAAGTCCAAATTTTTAGAAGAAGATAATAGTAATTAATTTTGGATTTCGATTTTCTCAAATTTGCAGTCTTCCAGTAGAGATTTAGCATAAAAGCGAATTGAAATCCCATTTTTTGTATGGACGATCTAACGGTGCTAAGATTAATTGCAGGTTTTACTTCCGTCAATTGTCTTCTTTTATATCTTCTTTATGCTTTTATGTGACTCATCCATCCGTAAAATCTAAAAACACCTGGTGGGGTGGAAATGGTTAATCAAATTTAACTTTTTTTAATTGTTGAAATTTCACCACTTCTGAAGGTTCCAAAAAATGAAAAATGCAGAGAGGTAATACTTAAAAAAGATTGTACATCAAAGCGAAGTGCGAAGTGCTTTTGATTAATCAAATGTACATTAATTATATCGCAAGACCATCTAACCTCTATAGTGTTCACTGAAGCGCATAATGTTGTTAGTTGTAAGGATTAATAGATACCAATTTGCAGCTTAGAAGCATTTCCAGAGCTCAAGCTAGTCTTCAATTACCTATATCTGAAGACTTCAAATTTACACCAAGAGAAGATTGTGAAGGGAATAATATTTTTTCAAAAATCATTTTTTTAGATTGAAAAATCAATTAAAACGTATTTCTCCTGCAAAAATAACTCGTTGAAAGTTGAAATATCAACATTTTAACTTGTCATTAAAGCTTGTTCATCTTATCATAAGTTATGGATGATATTTGCAATTTCTTTTAAAACCATGATGGATACCTTCCTCTTAAATTTAAAACTTAGCAGGGATCTTTTAAAAGTTCTTTGAACAACAACAATTAGCAGTTATGATTTACTTGCAAAAATTACAGAATAGAAAAGAAAGGAAAATTATTGTGCTTCACAAAATAGCGCTTTTATGCTCTCTTTCTAGGAGACTGACGGTTTCTTTAAAATTTTATGAGCCAAAAACGATTTAATTTTTAACGAAATGATCGATCTTAATGATTATGAAAACACATCGAAGGAATAATTTATAGCGGCTGAAGTTTAATGGAAATTCTTTTTCTAATATCCTCCGCTATTTTTATCTGCTTTGTGCTTTTCTTGTACTATAATATCTACTGAGCAATCACTGAGAATTTTCTTGAAGCTCGATACCACTGAGATTATACTTCTGAAAAATTTTGATTCTGAATATTTTAATGAAAGCAAGAAGAGAATTAGATTACTCAGAAGCAATAAAATAAAGCAGGATTATTATATGGAAGTGCGTTTATTTTTCCTGCGTACCATTTCGTTGGCAGTCAAATTATTTCCAATCAATTATAGGACCAGTTTAAAGTTACACGAACAAAGGTTCGAAAGGTCGAAAGATGTTCCCTAACCTGACCTCTACTTCATCATATTCACATATTTGTCTGCTTTCTGTAATAACATTTGTTATCGCCCAAGAATTTAGGGTTATGTATGTAAATAATATTAAACGACATCATATCAGACTAAGGGTTATTAGAGGTTTCGCTGAGAGGGTTGGGAAGGCCAATTATATTTGTTGAAAATAAAGGATTTTTCTGTGGGACGATTTTATTTGTTTGCTGAAAAGTAAATTTGAATTCTTTTTGAGAGGAAGTATAATCAAAACATTGAAAAGATTCATTTGTTATGTTTGATTGAAGAAATAACGCGTCATAAATTTTTCAAATGAAATGCTGAGAAATTAATCTAGCAAAGAATGACGATATTTTTAATTAGCATTTACTGTAAGTATTTCTTCTAGACGGTAGAATTCAGCATGACAGTCAGTCTTTCTTCCTTGTTCTTTAAACAATGCTATTAAAAGTTCCATTATTTTTTAAATATTTATTTTAAATTTTCAAGTTGGAAAAATTTCGAAAGAGGAACTGGAAATCGGTAAATTTAATTGTTGAGATGATCATCTCTTTATCCTATGTCCCAATAACATAGCCATAAAAAATTCAAATTAATGTCTAAAAACACATTGAGCAGCCTCAGATGTCTGCTTTGGTGCAACAAAACGCAATTAAGAAAAGGAAATAACATTAAAAAAATTATACGTTCGATTAATGAGCCGTAAGTGAAACGCCAATAGCTGCAACAAATTTTCATCACATAAACGATTGCCGGCATTTATTGTTGTTTTTAACTTGCATTCAGCAAATATCCCCACTCAAATTTGTTTAATTGCTGAAACAGAAAGATTTTAAGGACAAATGAATCATTGAATATATGTGACTAGAAATTGACAATGTTTATTGTCCTATTTCTTCAAAAATTGATCATGTTTTGATCATTTTTAACGATCAGAAATTTTAATTATTTAAATATGATTATGATTCCTGTTTGCATATTAAATTAATTTGTACAACATATATTGGATTGGAAAATCATTTGCATGAAAGAAGCTGGCACAAGATGTATTACTACTTTTTATGCTATATGAGCGCATTTTTATTTATTACCGCCCAAATCATCTATTTATCAATAATGAGACCATAAAATGCTGAGGAGAACCTATGTTTTTTTAAGATGCTTTTGTGCAAAAAAGAGTCAATTTAAATGCACAGAGAAATCCTTAATTCAGGCATAATTTCATTCAAAAAAAAAAAACAAATTAAATCATCTCTGTTCAGCGCTCATAATTTTGTTGTCATGGCAATGTCAACGGATGCATGTTTACCGTAAGAAAAGGGTTTGAGGAAATTGTGTTCAGAATATAATTTATGGCTTTAATATGATGAGTTTTATTCAAAATTAAATCAAGGTCGGTAAGGCACACTTCCTTATCAAAAATGAATGATGACTCAGAGGGAAGTGTTTCGTTTCAACTTTTATTAACTCTGAAAAAAATTGAAATATTCAGAGTACTGAACGCGGTGTTGTGCTGAACTTCAAAACATTTACTGTTATAAATTCGACCAAATAGCATTATCAAATACTTAAAGATCTTAAAGATTCTACAGAATCATTCTTGATCATAAAAAAAACTCTCAAAACTCAAAACAAATAACATTTCAGATTGAATTACTTGTAACAGGAAAAGAAAACAACATTGATAATATTCATTCGTATTATGAATTTACAATTGAGGAAGGAGTGCCAGTGGGATACACTGTAGGAAAAATTGGTAATGGAGAATTATTTAAATTTATGCTAATGAAAGAGAACAACGATTATGAAATTGACAAGGAAAATGGATTAATTCGAACAAGAAATGAAGTGCAGGTGAAAATTTAAGTTGAAGACCACAAAAAATTCAGCAGGTTAAACATCTCTGTTAAATAAAATACCACTATTTTAACTCTGACAAAAATTATCAATATTATGACATTCATTACAGAATTCGGAAACCTACCTGGATATCAGGGTCACAAATAGAGATTATAACGAGATAACCAAACAAGTCACTGTACTCATTATTGTCATTCGAGCGCACAAAAGTTCACTTCTCTGTTCACGAAGTCGTATTGACTTAATGGTGTCTGAAAATTCACCATCCGGGACGTTTGTTGGTGTTCTAACTGCAGGTGAAAATAATTATACACGCTATACACTTCGAGGAAATCCAGACGCAATATCAATAGACAGCGGTACTGGAATCATAAATACCACTGCGCCATTTGATTTTGAAAAAGTATGCCGTTTATAATTAATTGATTGTATGCTTGGAAATAGAAAATGAGACAATCTTCTAATTGAAAAAAATAAGTAAAATTCGAGATTTTGAACATATCATAACAAAATTATTTAAATCGTTTTTTCTTTTATCAAATCTTTAATTTTCAGGAAAATCTTTATCAATTCAAGGTGATTGCTCATGAAATACAGGGTACATCAATGGAATGTCCTGTTTCTCTGTATATTATCGACAAGAATGACAATCCACCTAAATTCAGTTCAAGTAATTATGAGGTCAAAATTTATGAGGATGCTCCGGTTGGCAAAATGATTCTTCAACTTGAAGTTGAGGATTTGGACACTGGTTAGTTTTTGAAAACAATACTAAGAAAAAATGGCATTCAATCATTAATGTGGTACAGTCAAAATCTATTTCTTATAACAGCTTCTAGAATTACCAAAATTTATCGACTTTTCATATCATTTTTAGATATTTTTTAACTTTTAGTATCTAATAGCAGTCATAAATTCAAGTATTATTTAATTTCCTTGAATTCTTTAGTAAATGAGTTCGTTTACGAAATTTCTGTAATCGATAATGAGCGAAATTGGTTCGGAATTAAATCTGATGGACGAGTTTTCCTCACAGCACCACTTGATCGTGAATACATGACAGTTCATCAATTACACATTACTGTTTATGATCAAAAACCACCGAAAAAAAGTAAGTAATTTTGCATTGACTCAAACTGAACTTAATAAAAAAATTTTTTTTAATTTCCTGTTGCTGTTTAATTATGATTTTAATTATGAAGTGTGAAAGCATTTAAAATTTGGTAGCAAGAAGAGACATTCAAAATCAATGATTAACCATGGCCCAGATTTTAAATCCTCAAATTATCTAGCGTTGAAGTCACAAATTGTATACAATAAGCAAACAAGCAATTATCAAATTTATTTGCGCAATTTAATAATGCAGGAAAAGATCGAAGCAATTTGTGAAAAATGAAATTCAAACAGTCAAGTTAAAGAAGTTAGTTGTTCCAAGACAATTATTGAATATAAACTTTATGTTTTAGCATTCAAAGCAACAACTACAGTAAAAATAATAGTTCTGGACGTAAATGATAATGCTCCACAGTTCGTCTCACCATCTGTGTTTTGCATTTCTGAAGAAACATCACCAGGCACTATCGTCGGCCTAGTTCATGCCACTGATCCTGACTTGGGTCATAATGGACAATTGCAATATCGCATTTTACCATGGTCAAATGCAGAAGGCCTATTTATGATAAATCCAATCCATGGATATCTAATGGTATCATTCTTATCTAATGCACAGCTTATACCGCTTTTAATCTCTTAAAAATTACAACTGTCCTTAATTACATTGCAATAGATAAATTTAGCTGATAACTTCATGAAAACAAGCCAATACAATTGAAGTTCTGAAATACTAAAGAAAATTTTAAATTTAAACAATCAAGTTTAAACTAAGATATATTTGCTACTGCAACGACGATAATTAAAGATGAGGAAGTTTTAAATTCTAGCTGAAAATTCATTTTTTTCAGGCACATTCTCAAATTGATGCTGAAGAGCGAAAAAATTATCATTTAGTAGTTGAAGCAAAGGATTACGGTATTCCAAAGAGATTGTCTACGATTGTCTCAATAGATGTGATTTTTCTGGCAATTAACAAAAGATCAACAAGACTGAGAAATTTTTACCATTCAAAGATTCCAGAGAATGTTCCAGTTGGTCATACCGTGTTCCTGATTACAGTATGTTGAGTGAAATTCAAATTTTTTAAAACAAATCTTATACAAACATTTTTTATGGAAGGATTCATCTTAATCCTTCTTAATACAATCTTAATAAGAAAGCTTAATCGGATGAGTGGATGAAATTTCAAGAAAGCTGAAAATATAATAATCTATTTTTATGAGAAAATTTTCAAAGTAAACTTTTCATCACTTATAATATGTTTTTTTTGCTTTTCTACTGACATTCGAAGTAAATACTCGTTGTTTAAGGCTATTATGACAGATGATGTTTCATTTGAAATTGAATCCGGGAATGAGGACAACCATTTTCGAATATCTTCCACAAACGGAACAATTACAACAAATGAACGCTTAAATGCTGTCAAAAAATCAAGTTATAATTTAACAGTTTCAATGCGATCAAACAATAATACTAAAAAGCAGAGCAGGTGCAATTTCTCATAGATTGGTGCAAAATTCTTTTAAATATTATGTCACCTTTTAATAGCAAGAATGTCTGATCATATTATTATGGCTAGGAATTTAATCAAACTTTGACCATGTCATTCATTCATCACTGCAACAATCCAGATATTTATCAAAATACTTTGTGAACATTGCTGGAAGTTTCTATTTGTATTAAGTTTATGATTACGATAATTAATTAATAGCAACAATTAATTGACAGTATCATATATGCAAGCTTGTAATGAAATTTATTACAATTGAGGCATTAGTGAAGTTATTTTTTCAGCATCATTTTGATTGAAATTTTAAACATCGATGCTAAAATTGCCCGATTTCCTGGCCATGTTGACAGGATATTATATGTGGGTGAAAATTTTCAAGGACCATATCCGGTTACTATAGCAGTGCTAAAAGATATTGCTGCAAACTCAGATCTGTACGGAATTCTGTCTTATTCACTCGTTCAGGTTTTTTTTTTTTTTTTTGCATTTAAAAATGGTACAATAATTTAAACGAGATGGTTAGGTTGCAATAAGGCCAAAAATGTTATTTAATATCGATTGTTCTCTTTTATCTCCTTGTAGTAAAAGATTATTAATTTCTTTTCAGGGTAACAGTACGCTGTTTCGGGTAACACCACAAACAGGCAAACTACAAATTACAGAACCGCTGAATTATGAAATGCAAGACCGGTATGAACTGGTTGTGCAAGCTAATGATCTTGCTGTTCCGAGACATTTTAGCACAACAACTACAGTTATTGTAGTAGTAGTGAATGTAAACGACAATGTACCGATCTTCGAGCAGCCACAGTACTACGTTGAAGTGATGGAAAATGAACCTGTTGAAAAGAATTCAACATTATTATGTCTAAAAGCAACAGATGATGATGATCGGAGGTTCTCGATGATAAGGCAATTTTTTGGAAGCTTACAAATTATTTGAAACTTAAATTATCTTAATAAGCATATGAGACTTTCATCTTTAGATTGTCTCAATCTACTTCTTAAATTAAATTCCCTTTGCAATTATCATCGTATTGCCGTATCGCTCATTGCTTATTATGGATCATTTTGTTTATAAGATTATGTGAAATTTTTTCTCCATTAATTTACTTTAGTTCCAAATTCTTTTTTTTATTGCATCAAATTAAATTTTCACTTACTTCATTGCAATTGTTCAGACAAATTGAAGTAATCAAAAAGAAAGTATAAGTTTAATTTAGATTCAAAAGCGATTCTCTCATAATTATAGATACAGCCTTGATAACGAAGACTTGTTGCCATTCTTCATCAATTCAACAACAGGATGTATAGAAAGACTGGAAGTGTTGGATCGTGAATTTCAATCGCAATGGATCTTGAAGATAATGGCTCATGATAATGGAAAATTTGTGGAACGTTCAAGCACTGCAATAGTACAGATTCAAGTTCTGGATCAAAATGATAATATTCCTATCATACTAAATGAACAACTTGATGTCTTCATTCCAAAAAATGTTGAAAAAGGTATCCGTAAGTATTTTTATTAACTTATGGTTAGGCCATTACCAGAACTATTGCGACTTTTAAATGAATTTAGCAAAGGAATAATGGATTGATATAATGATGTGCTCAAATCACTATTATTTTGCATAGATCAGCAGCCGAACAGATCAATCATCCGGATTCCAACATAAGATAAAAAATTTTGAGAAATTTCTTAAATTTACTACCAATACAGCAGTTGTATTCGAATATAGGAGAAAAAGGAGAAATTCAAAAAAAAAATATGCTATTACTTCACTCACAAATGCTTCAGGTCGAGATTTTCAAAAGTTGTTGCTGAAGTCATAAATAGAAGCTAGAATCTAAGATTTAGAAGAAAATATTTTGTCCTGAGTCTAATTATTCCATCTTTTAGGTGATGTAGTATATGTACTATCGGCGTATGATCCAGATGAAAATGATGTCCTGAACTACAGTCTTAATGGTCCAGATATATCATATTTCCAAATCAACCAGACCGGTATCATCACTGCTACACAAAAATTGCTCAGAAAAGATTACTCAATCACTGCAATAGTTTCTGATCATGGGAATTTAAATTCTTCCGTGGAATTGGCATTTTATATATCCGAAGCTATGAGATTTCCTATGTTTAAGGTAGTTGAAACATTCGTTAAAATTTTCGCTCAATTTTGAAATATAAACTCTTTTAAAGTGTTTTATTTTTCCTTTCGGTTCCTCAGCTGTCTTCGCCACACTGCATTTTTTAGAGATTAAAACAAATTCCTAGAGACTATTTGACCATCAAGCTTCACTTACATACTGAAGCTTTGCGGAATTCTAAGAGTTCCTTCTATGAGGTCTTTATTTTTTAAATATATTTTGTTATTAAAGTTTATGCAAATTCATTATTACTTTCCAGTACTTTTATCTGCTATAAGTTTCCAGAAACGTTCACTGGAATTCACGGTTACAGAACACGATCCAGATATACTTGTTGCAAAAATTTCTGCTCAGTCTCTTAATGTATCCAATCGTGGAATATTATTTTCGATTATTAGCGGCGATCCACGCAATCATTTTCATCTAAATCCTAATTCTGGAGAATTGTTTACAACGTATATCTTTTAGGCTTATAAATTATTTCTAGATGAGACTATCTTTTACTGTTATCAAATAAGTTTTAGCTTTAATTTGGAAAACATTTTCTAGTTAATTTCTTTATCTATTTAATTATTTCCATCATTTTTGAGCTTATATATCTGTATTTATAAATGATTTTTGGATTTCATCAAGATGGGGATTTCATCAAATTTATATTGCCAAAAAATTATGGACTGAAATTTAAGAGATCGAGTAGATTATGAATATCGAAAGCAGTATGAACTTTGGATTGCTGCTATAGATCAGCATGCTCAACCGATGATTTCATATGCAAATTGCATTGTGAATGTTGTGGACATCAATGACAACAGGCCTTTGTTTGAAAAGGTTTTCATTTATCTCATTCTTAGCTGGCTCCTGAGAAACAGAGGATATGACCTTTATTTCGGATTAATATATATATATTCGTACAATGATCTTAAATTTCACATCCTCTATTCTTAGTAACGGTAAATTTTGTAGGAATATTTATTTTCGAAAGATGACTTTTTTTAGGTTTTCTATTCTGCTTCAGTAGCAGAAAATGGTGATAGCGATGAACTGATAATAAAAGTTACCGCACGAGATTCTGATTCCGGAATGAATGGGGAAATTTCGTATAGTTTAGTGGGAGATGATGTAGATGCATGGAAATACTTCAGAATCAATGAAAAATCGGGAGAAATTTTTACTAATTCTGGTTTGGATGCTGAATATTTTAGAGAATATTATTTGCATGTTATTGCAAAAGATCACGGTAATCCACAATTGTCAGAGACGGTAGTTGTAAAGGTTTTGTTTATTTTCATTTTATGAATTACAATTTTTTCGTCGTTAATTAATTGATTTAATGATCAGTTGACTGTCTAATTGGCTATCAGTATTTTTTAACCTAATTCTATTGATATTTTGCGGAGATTATTTTATTCCTAATTAAATTGATTTAGTTTTTCAAATTTTCTTACAAAATTGAGTCAAATTTGTTCATTTGTTCAATTTATGACTTATATATTTTACATGGATTGTATGGCAGTTAAATTCATATTTTTGATGGTAGCAAAATGCTGAGCACGAATAAATAGATACTTGATATTAATTTAATTTTCATTTTCAGATTGAAGTACTGGATAAGAACGATAACTCGCCGCGTTTTTCGAATTTATTTCATGGTACAGTTGCAGAAAATAGTGCTGTGGGGACATTAATACTTCAGGTCTGGACATTTAGTAATCTTTGCTATGATTTTGTTTATTTATTCTCATTACCATGTAAAATAGTTGTTTAGGTAACAAGTTATGATGCTGATATGAACAGTACTCTTATCTATGGTTTGGAAGGTGACTATGCTGATAACTTCTTCATTGACCAGCAAACCGGCTGGATTAGTTTGGCAAAAGAAGTTGATCGAGAAAAAGTATGAAATGGAATATTTTTCCTTTGTTCAACTGAAATTAAAGTAACTTGTAGGAAAAAGTCTAACAAAAATAAAAAACATCAATACGTAGATAGAAGATTATTTGCTGGGCTTGTTGCTCGATTAGAGAGACGAAAGTGCTAACTGTGATAATCGAGGATTGGTAGAAAAATTTTCATTGTTTTGTTGTGAAAGTTGAAATTTGAAAATATTTTACAGAGACGTGAATATTCGATGAAAGCGAAAGTGTGGGATGGCTTATGGGAATTACGGACATCACTAACTATTACAATACAAGACGTTAATGATAATGCTCCCATTTTCAGCGATTCATTTTATAAATTTTTGGTCGCAACTAATTCAGTAAGATATACTGAATTAGCATATTTGGGATTTTTTTAACTTCAACTCTTATTAAACCTATCATGGAACTTCCAAAAAATACATGAAATTAAAAGTGAAATTTAGGACTGATTTGATTTCAGATTTTTAAGGACTAACTGAATGAAAAAGTTTTCATTCCAAAAATTTACAGAAAATCTTTACTGAAATTGGGAGAGTTTTGGCCTTTGATGTGGATGAAGGATTGAATGGACAAGTTAGCTATGATTTACGATGTGGCAGTAATTTATTTATGGTCGAGCCATCAAGTGGACGCATTTTTTCAATAGCTGCTTTAGACCAATTCATGAATAACACTGTGGAATGTATGGTTCTTGCTAGTGACCAAGGATTTCCATCAATGAACAGCAATGTAAGTCATTTTTTTTATTTGAAATGATTGAATTATTGACCAAAAGTGGAATATTCTAGGTCACACTTTATATTCACATCGTCGATTCTGCTGAAAACAAAGAAATAAAGGAGCCTTACTACGAGTTTGCTCTTCTTCCCGATGCTGACCGTGGTACAACAATTGGTCATTTGCCATTGCACAATGTTAGTTGATTTTTCAAATTTTCGACTTCTAAGAAAGAGAAGACATCTCTTCAAACTTTTTTAACAATTTACTCAATTCTTCATTTCATCGTTTCTTTAAAAGCCATTCACTATAAAGAATTTAAGGTAATTGCCGTAGTGAATGATAGTCGTTTCACAATGGATGAAAATGGCTATCTATTCACAAACGCTACATTTCCGGAGACTGTGCGGGGATATAAGATTATCTTCTCTATTGTGACTAATATTATAAACAATCCTATGAAAGCTATCGTTTCCATCGAATTTACTGAACCAAACATTCACCGTCCACAATTTTCATTTAAAAGGTAATTATGGGAAGAATTAAGTAAACTTTTTAAGTAATTATAAAAAATACTTTTTTCTTGTAAAAAAAATGCGCATTAGCCGCACAATATACTGTACAAAGATCAAAAAGCACAGCAAATTTTTTTTTTACTATTAAGTAATGAAATTATAACCCTGAGGAAATCTGGAAGAATAGAATTACTGAATTTCAGATTATTTCAGGTACAAATTTTTGATTCAAGAGAATTGCCGTTTGAACTCACCAGTTGGCATAGTCACGGCGAAAGATCCCGATATAGGTCTTAACGGTCATCTGACTTATCAAATCATTGATGATGATGACTGTCTACCGTTTACAATTGATCTGAAAACAGGTTTTATTTCCAACTTTCTTGTTTTGGATTTCCGACTATTCATCAGCGCTGTTTATGCTTAATCCTCAATATTTATTACATTAATCATGTAATAAATGGTCAGTCTTTCAACACCGTCATTGAAGCTACTACTAAAAAAGCAGTTGCGCTGGGCAGTGTGATGTCCCGATATGAAGGATTACTGCCTCCCTATGATTGTTTTATTATGGTGATCTCACTACAAGCTCCCGCATGAGAGGTACCTCTAAAAGAGGTATGAAGACAGTCCTCAGCCTCAGCCATGCTGACCATCTAAATACTCTAACATCTAAATCAGAAGATGTGGACATACACAGTTAATAACGCTCGCGTCTCTTTTGCGATTACCAACATCGAGAAGAAATATTATCATAGAAAAACTACGCATCGCATACTGCGCCTAAGCAGACTTTTCGCTCTATCATATGCAAACGTATCTACTTATCCTGAATTGGCCTTCTTAGTCAGAGCAAGTCTGCGTCAGACGTGATTAAAGTCCCCAAATCTTCATTCCATGATGGCGCTTCCATGAAACTTCAATCTATGACCCCAAAAAATATTAATTGTAATTTCACAACTTAGACTTTCACATCTTATATGTTAGAAATAATGTTTAAGTATAAATAATTTTGGATGAGATGATTTAGGAACTATACTAACAACAGGATACGTGGACTTCGAGGAAATCAGTGGCTACCATTTTTTAATAATAGCAACAGATTCCGGTTTCCCTGCACTCAACGATACCGCAGAAGTTATTGTTGAAGTACTGGATGAGAATGATAACGTACCCGAATTTGAAAATTGTTGTATGCAGTATACGGTATTTACATATTTCCTGACATTTCCAACCAGTCCATTTTCAATGTTGCGTTTTTAAGAGATCGTGAATTGTCTTAATTGTTATCATGATGCACAGCACATTTTGCTTAATTTTTCGAATAATCAGCAATCGTTTTAGATATCAGCAAATTCACCGGTAGGTACCACAATTGCTCATCTTTCTGCTATTGACATGGATTCAGAGCCAAATGCTGTTATTATCTATGATTTGGTTTCGGATTCTGCTGACGAATTACCTTTTGCTATAAATGCTACATTGGGCACATTATATGTGTCTTCTCAATTTCACTATGAAACAGCTAAGGAATATTTATTTCGCGTTATAGCCAATAATCCGCGAACCGCATGTACGGAATGTTCAGAATTGATCACTGAAAGTTCTCGAAACGGGACATTTTCTAATGTGCTGCAAGTTGAAATTTTTGTGAAGCAAGATAGCAAGTCTAAGCCATATTTTACGGAAGCGCATTGGAACTTCGAGATTAGCGCTTCTGCTCTGAAAGGTATATCAAGTTGAAAATGCAAACAAGCATTAATTTAAGCCAAGATTAAAAATCGACCAATAAAACATCGGTCATTATTTTTTCGTTTAGTAAAGTGATCGCAGTGAAGTGATAAACATTTAAATTTATGTTTGAATTTATTTTGCATCATAAAATCCCAAAAAATTATGATTACAACTGTAAAAAGATTAGTAAATTCTATTTAGGTACTATAATTGGCAAAGTGGAAGCGATTTATCTGGATGGAAATAATAATGAAATCTTATACCGTATGACTTCAAACAATTTGGTCGATATAAATATTCGCACAGGAGAAATATATGTGAAGGAAAATTGGAATGGGACTACTGGAACTATAATGGTGGAGATCGTTGCAACTGGCCAACTTTCTCGAAATGCAAATTTTAAACCAAATTTGTTAGTAGCTCAAAATTTTTAGGAAAATTAGTTCATCGTTTAAACCCAATTAAGGAACTGTTTGTATTTCATTTCAGTTTTTGAATATCGTATTTTTTTCTGCAGAAATCTATTATAGTTGCAAGGTATACATCGAGCAGAAGGATATAGAAGCACCACCAATATTACAATCTCACTATGAATTTTCATTATCTGAAGGTGCTGACAGTCCGAAAAGTTTCGTTATTTTTAAGCGTCTTCCACGAAAATGTCGCCTTGATATCATTGAAGAAGGAAATGGATACGATACTGAACAAGTAGCAATTTTCGTATCTTTTCTACTTCATTATTATTTTACCTGTACATGATTGAAAATTGGAGATACTGTTTGAAAGTATGGATTACTGAATAGATCTGATTGTTTGAAAAAAATGATAATATATAGGAAAATACACTTTGTTCAGAATATTCGAAAACTGATAACATGGAAGGAAATGAAAGTTTTTGCAGCCTTTTTGCATTGCTAATCATAGCAAGCTTCATTTATGCGGTGTGGTGGATTATAAGCAAAAAGCTGTTTATCACTTACAAATTGCTCTTATCGAGAACGACATTATACGTTCCCGAGCCTTAGTTACGATAACAGTGAATAATGTAAATGAGAATGAACCCTTATTGGATCCTGCAGCTTCTATCGGTTATATTTTGGAGAATTCACCGATAAATATAGCAATAATGCAGCTACATGTGATCAAGAATGATATTTCATGGAAGCAACCATCGTTCAAGTATCATATTGCTGACAGAGACCTGTCTCAGGTTATTAGTGAACAAAACATCTTGATTAATATTTTGAATTATGATGAAGTGCTTAAAATAGGTCCCCAAATTTTAAATCTTTCCACCTAGATCTATAAAGATAATGCTACATTTAGGAACAAAAAAAAAAAAATTCAGAAAAATAATAATATAAGAAAACAAGCACTCTGACTTTTGTAATGCAGTTCCAGACAGAATTCCAGGAGGAAATATGTTATGATCATTAAAATTGATGAGAATACTCAAACGTTTCAACTTTTCTTTCAAGCTTAACGTAAACTGAAGATCAATTTCATTGCTGTCATTATTTAGATAGAATCTGAACGTAAAAAATTCTAATTATTGAAAAAAAAAGTGTTACTAATTAATGTTCAGTAAAATTCTGATTTATTCAATTTTCTTTAATTTATCTTCACATTGAAGATTTTTCTGCAGATATTTGCTGTCAATAATACCACCGGCATAGTATCTACCTCTAAAGTACTGGATCGTGAAAAACGTTCGCTTTACATTGTACCAATAACAATCAGTGATTTGGACATCGATTCAGTTCATACAACTGTTCACTTACGGATCTACGTTGATGATCAGGATGATAATTTACCGGAAGCAGTGCCACGAACAATAAATTTGGAATATTTGTATGACATTCCAGATGTGATTATCCTGCATACATTTCCAGTTGATGCAGATCAAGTTGGCATATATAGTTGCCAGTTATTCAATGTTTCACAAGCTTATAATGTATGTTCTAGAAATATTTTCAATGAATAAATAATTGTAATTTTTACAAGTGGAATAATTTAAAAAAATCATCTGATAATATTTGATAAGAATATTTGCAGATGTCAAGCAATTGCATGTTAAAGATATCAGGACATTTGCTAGAAGCAGAATATTTTCTTAATGCTCCACTACTGGTGGAAGCTTCCAGTCTTCATGTAAATGTGACATTTCCAATAAATTTACGAATGCGACGAGATACCACTCCAAGATCGTTACTCAACGATTTCAGTGTAGTCGTGGAATTATGGGGCGCTGAAAGAGATATAGCCGATTGTGTTGCTACATTCGAAGATGCATTTCCCAATATGGTAAAAAATATAATGTTAGAAAAATTATTTAAAGTACTGAAAATATTTTGTAATTTCTCTGTACATAAAAAAAAGCAACGTAAATTCTTTATATTAAAAAGCTTTGAATTAAAACACTGAAGATTTTATTTTTTGAACAATAACTCTTTCCATTTTTTATTTTAATTTTCTTGAATTTTGCTAATAAGTTCTTATAGAGATGAATATGTCTTCTCCATTTTTTATTTTATTCCGCACAGTTTCTTAGAAATCCAAAAGATAATTTGAAATACAATAAATTGCGCGATATATCATTATTATGTTCTTTATAGGTGCTTCTACTTCTCGGTCTGCAACATTTAGAATTTGACTTCTACCGTATTTTTGTAGCAGTTCTGAATCAAGATTTGGCACCAAAAAACAAAAATGATGCGTTGAATTTGCTGAAAGAATTTTTTGCTGAGAAATTAATTTCTAAGAATGTGCAACTCAAACAACTTGGATTGGACATATGTACTTTCACTCCTGAACTATGTATGTACGGTGCCAAATGTTTCCAAAATATTACAAAGAAGGGTGAATTATTTGAATTGATTGGCTATAAGACAACTTTTATTGTTCCGGTTGTCATTAGCCATATAAAGTTAGTTTTCTCTTCATTAATTATAAATAAAATTACAACCGTACGTTAAGAAAGTTTTCTGATTACCGGAAAAGATTTTTTAGCAGAATTTTTCCGAGATACGAATAAAACTATATTGAATGATTTAGAAAAATTTTTTGAAATTTATTAGTTAGCTAATTTTCAAAGGTAGATTATCATAGCAAACGTTTCTGATGCCTTTTTCTGGTCTCAGCATTTAGAACTTTTAGTGCACATATATTTCCTTGTCCTTTAAAATATTATTTTACATGATAGTTGCATTTGCGAGAATGGTGTACCATGTAATGATAATGAGAACCAAATTTGTGATGAAAATGAAAAATGCCAAAATGGCGGTACTTGTCAGCTACATACAGGAATATGCCTATGTTCAAAGGGCTATAGTGGCAAATTCTGCGAGAATGATATCGATGAGTGTGAAGACAAGGTCAGCTTTGTTCACTATCATAGCTTCTCATTTTTTAATTGAATTATTTGTTTAAAAATTAAATTTCAACAAAGTTTTGTTTCGATGGTATCTTTAAATTCTTTTGTTTCAGAACCATTCTAATAACGAATCAAAGCAGACTTAAGCTTGAAAATTATTGAATAATATCCTCTCTGATTGTTGTTGAGACTAAAAAATTTTCGAGCAACTTTAATAAATATGATATGCTTGAAAATATTGATTTTTTGATAATCATGTTTAGTATATTTCTGATTTCATAAAATCTAATAAGATTTAATTGCAGAATAGTTGTGCGAATGGAAAATGTTTAAATTTAGTTGGTTCATTTGTTTGTGCATGTAGTGATGTGAGTGTAAATAATCCGACACATTGCAACAATTCCAAAAGCAACAATTGTGATCGTTGTCACAGGTTTATGATCCTTGAATTAATGAAATATATACCAATTCACTGTAGACATTTCACAATTAGTTATTGATTAATTAAAATTCTTTCTGATATTGTAATAAAAAAGATACCTAACGATACCTAAAAGATATCTAACGAAAAGCTGGAGCCATTTTCGGTGCAATATGAGTCAGCTCTAAGCAGTGAGTTTTAGTTCTAACTTCTGCAAAGTGGTTTTTTGCAGAGGAACATGCATTGAACAAAATAATGGACAAAGGTTATGCAAATGTGATGATGGCTATAGTGGTAGCTATTGCCAGCTAAAAATTCGTTGTTTCGACGGCTTCTCATCATTATTACGATTCTCATTTCATCAACAAATTTTTATGTTGACACAAGAATTCAAGACTTCAAATCCGGTGAAAATTTCCTCAAGTAGATTGGGACTCTGTCATTGCCAATGTCGTTCATATAAAGCAATATAAATCATAGACATCTTCGAGTGTAGCCTTTTTTTTACATTTTGTTACATTTCAGTCCGGCTTATTATTGAATTCGTTCGCCATAGACGAATCCAAAGAGCCTTATTTTACACTGGCACTACGAAATGGCCAAGTACATCTAAGTTGGCATTCAAGCCAGAAGAAGAATGAATTATTGGTGGAAGAGAAAGTGAATGATGGGAAATGGAAAATGATTCGTTTCCGATACAAATATCGAAAGGTGAAGTTGACAATTCAGCACTGCGACATGGATGGTTTCTGTGAACCATGCAAAAGCTCTCGATGTTTTGCTACTGCTAATAATTTTGAGTCTGTTTTAAATCTCAGCTTATTAAATCTACTACTCTATTTTATAGATAATGAGTTTGATTAAAAAAGAAAATAAAAATAAGGAAGGTTCGATAATTTTTTCGATCTATTCCTTAATATTTAAAGATTGAATATTCAATGTTGAAAAATTAATCATTCAATTCCTAATAATTAAATA
This sequence comes from Mansonella ozzardi, assembly GCA_029876185.1. Classification (NCBI taxonomy): domain Eukaryota; kingdom Metazoa; phylum Nematoda; class Chromadorea; order Rhabditida; family Onchocercidae; genus Mansonella; species Mansonella ozzardi. The sequence goes on along the minus strand of JARVGP010000064.1, from coordinate 88,403 downwards.
ATTCCGATTAACGTTAATTTTTGCTGCATTTTTTTTCACGTCACAAGCAAATTCCAGCATTTCGACAACCGTTGGAGGGCAAACTGTATATGTTGGTGGGGTGAAGAATTCCATCAAGTCTGAAACCAATTCTGTCGATATTACTACACAGGTCCATTTTTTAACGCATTTAAAAAGTTGCATTCGATATTAATTATAGCATTTGTTAACTTTAAAAAGATCATTATTACTAAGACTATTTAATGTTCCATAAAAAAATTCAATCTAAACTTAAGATGAGAAATATCAAATTTAAATTATATGCCTGTAGATGCAAATGTTCCAAAATGATACTGTCAATTTTGCGGGTTGCATGCGCCAAATCGTAATTAACGAGCGTGAAATTAACAATGTACGCGGTTTGCTGGAGCAAAATATAATTAACAAAGATAAATGGAAAACATGCGCCGATAGTGGTGGCACGGATATGTGCTCTGGTGGTGTTTGTGTCATTGACGAAAACGATAGGAAATGCATTTGCGCAGATGGCTTCGATGCATTGAATTGTTATAAGGGTAAATAATAATAAGTGCGATCAACTTGCCTTAAAAATGTCGTATGTTAAGTGTCTTGTTGAAGATAGCAAAGATTTTAGCAATGGAGCCATGGCATGTTAAAAGTGGTGGAATCGTTTTTCAATTATCCATGTATATGATGGAAAAAATTGGGCACAGTAGCACTGCTGTGAAAATATTACCTGAAAGTTATGGGCGCAATTTTATCGATGATGAGAAAAAGCAGTTGCGGGAGATTCAATGTGAAGAATCAGAAATGTCAATTTTTAAAATTATTTTTTCTTGAAATATCGAAAAAATTGCAAAATGTTAAAATGGTAGGAAAACAGCTAATTGAAGGAGATTGCTTACAGCGATTCATAAAACCGATGTTTAATATAAATATAAAGTTTATATCTATTACTTCAACTTCATATCTGTTACTTCAACTTCATTCCCTTCTTTAAATCAGTAATAAGTTTTTCTTTAGAAATGGCGACGTATTGTTTGATATCCCTGCACAGTGGATGGAACTTGATTTCAAGACTGCTATGAGGAACACCGTCATTTTTGCCATAATTGAAGAAATGGGATTCAGCAAAATTGAGGTGAAAAAATTTAGTAAAACTGCTTTACAATTTTTTGGGATTCAAATTTTTAAATTCTTGGAAAAATTGCTATTTAACTTCGCATGACTGATAAATTATTTCAAATCCAGCTTATTAATGGATCAGCTCACATGATTACGAGGATAAAAGGCGCTCAGCCAATAGATGTTCACATTGTAAGCAATCTTGATGATACTGAATGGCATCGTCTCAGTATACAGATAAGCGAGGATCAGAAATTTTTCAGAGTTGAGGTGATTTGAATTTACTTTTTCAAAAGCAATATCAGTTACAATTTCTGTTACCACATTGCTTACAGTAGGAGCAAAGTTAATGGTTAAATACAAGTTAGACTGACCTTTCATCTTTCAGTGAAATTATAAAAAATTTTAAAAAATAATCTTTATCATAGCACTTGGATATTTTTACTTGTCACTACACAGAAAGCGAACAGACGAAAGTGAAAAAAAGTATAACATCATTCAATAGAGACGAAAAAATTATTTGAAATTTCCTCCGGTATCGGAGCTATTATTTATCTTCAATTTATACAGATTGAGCGACAAAAAATTCAATGTACTTAATATCTTAAGTTTAATTTTTTACTCTATTTGCATTTCATGTTTTTATAACCTTTCAAGATTTTTACCTACTATAAGTTGATACGCGTTTGTTAAAGCGTTTTAAAAACAGCAAAAAAAGACCAATTTATAAAGTTATTTTAAATAAGTAGCTACCTATTGCGTTTCTTTTGCCTTTTTTTCTCATTTGACAAATTTCTTAAATATTTAATACTAAAGTATATTACAGATTGTATATCAAATCAAAATCGTAAGGTTATAATGAATAAATTTTTTTCTATTCTTCAAAAATCATCGTTTCCTTCGATTTCCCATGAATTTTGAGATTTCAGATCGATGGACATGGCAAAGAAATTCGATCTGATGAGCAACTACCGACTTTAATTTCGAGTTTCTTGTTGTCATTGTCTTTGGGTCACGATACAATGGATTATACAACTGCTTTTAGCGGATGCTTTAGGCGATTTATTGTAAATAATCAGGCACAAATCTTCGATGTATTGGAAGGAAATTTATTATCACAACAGGTATTCTGACTTATAAAAATGAAATACTTATATGGTAGCAACAGTCTGTTGATGATATTACATCAAGCACTTATTTTTTTGTAGTAATATTATATTCCTGATCTATTGAGATAAAGATGTTACACTGTTGCAAATTGGAAATACAATTTTTGAGTGAGCACTTATTTGTCAAATTTTTCAGATTTTCAAAAGTGTCGAACAAAAAGGAGCTCATAGCAATTGCAATCAGTTCTCGATGAAGCAAGCGTCAATTTCACCGGAATGGAAAGTAATCTGGGCGCTAATTTCTATTATTTGCACATTGTTCTTCATCGCTCTATTTGCTGTTATTTTATGGATTTTACGGAAGTATCTTTCTACTAGTGGTATTACGGTAAAACGACGGAAGTGTTTGAAGCCAAAGCTTTCAAGATTGCTTTCGGTGATCAGATCAGATTTAAGGACGAGGCATATCGATAAGAACAGTAATGTGACAGTACAGCGAGCTATATGTTGTGGAGCAAATGATTTGCAGAATAATGAGAGTGAGGTGAAGAATTATTTAATTATTATTTCTCATTGGTTACAATTGCTTTGAACTTGAGCAAATCTTTTGATAATTACAATAATCACATTGACGGGTTTAAAATTTGAAGATATTTGAAATTCAGTTGGTAAGGACAATCTTTTTTAAGATTCAGAAGTTTGATTTAGAAGTAAAAGTCGATAGCCAACAGTTATTTGGCATTGCTGGTATTTTTGGCATCAAATTTGATCCATTTATTTTTTAAATTCAAAAAATCTTAAGGTTCATCTCCGTGATTCAGACAGTTCATTCCAACCACAAAACTCATGGATCGATGATGTACATGACATGGACGATAGTACATCCCACAGTACTGCTATTTCTAGGGATAGTGTCATCTATCAGAATTTCAAACTATTGGTAAGATATTGATTGAATCATCATATATTTAACATGAAGCTCATCTATTGGCAATCATTCTTACTACTTAATTCAATTTGATATTAGTTGGAACAGAAATTCAGCAGCTTCCTTTGCGAGCTTAAATACTGTTTAAAAACTATTTTAATTTGAAAAACTTGCTACGATTATTCCCATTAAAATGTAATCTACTGGAATTTTCAGCTGAATGATAACAAGTATAATACTATGGAAAGCATGAGACCCGGTTTACTGAATCCTAGCCAGCTAAAAACGAGTTTACTTGAAAGTCATGCATTCGCATTCAGTTCGACACAACGATACTCATCTTCAGAATTTAGCATGCGGGTAATTGAAAAAGCCATGTCATTTGCATGTTAAAAAAAACATTGCATGGTTAAAAGTGTGTTTTTACATGATTCCCGCGCGAATTATAACTTTTCTATAGGAATCCGATCGACGTACGCGAGAACACCCACGCAATACGATAAAAGAGAAAATCCGAGAAAAGCACTACCAATCACAGTCGAGCGACTACAGCGATGCTATATATGAAAATCCTTTTAAACATAGGTTTATTTCAATTTTTGATTAAAATTTAGCAGAGTTGAGGACACTGCTATCTCACTTCCGCGGTGCTTAGACATTTTCATCAGCTGTAACTCTACGTTTCAGCAATTAATCCTGAGTGATTGATACCAGTTTAAATTTCAAGATTTCCAATTTTCCAGACCTCTACATCTCCTGAGTACGTATTCACGACTATATTATAGTCATGGTCGGTCTTCCAATTATCCATAAGAACAAAACAGCAAACCTCTTTTTCAGGAGAGTGTGAAAGATTCAACAACAGCATCTCAGACATCGCATGGTTTTGTACCATTTTGTCTGTCTCAGACTTGATTCGTCGATCCCGAGAATTTATCCGCTAACGGGTCACTCAACGTTCCAGAAAATTTACATAAATTTGCTCAATTTCCAAATTCTTGTGAAAAAAGGAAATGTGCTTGATAATTAAGAAGTTTAAAAAAAACTAAACGGATTCTCAAATCAAGAAGTCATTGGGATATGAGGACTAATAATTTAATCAGCATGAACATAACAGAATAAATATCAAAACAGAAAAAAACGATGGAATAATATAAACAGATATGAAAGCATGCTTTATAAGGTAGCTATAAAAAATTGATATGTGCAGATTTTCATTTTTTTCGATATTATTTCATTAATTTCGATCATTGTGCCTTAATTAATTGCTAGAAGATGCAATAAAGTAAAACAGGGTAATATGAACAATTAAAATCAAGGCAGTAAAAAAATATAGCTAAGTATGAAAATGGCTAAAATATGACAAAATGAGGTCAAAATGCAAAAGCAGTGGTAAATTTCTCTACGGCTGAGTACAAAATATGAAATTAAAAAAAAAAAAAATTATGAAGGAATAAAAATTCGAACGAACAATTATTTGAAGCAACAAATGAAAAAATTACAACCCATAAGTTTGGATTGATTTAAAATAAAATAATTTAGGAATCCTTTTTCAGATTTTATTTCATGGAAAATAGGATTTTACAATGTATGGATGAGACAATATACGATTCAATTCGTAAACAATTCATACCTTTACAAAAAAACAATTTGAAGAAAAATCCTATTCCCCAGAAATAAAATTTAATTATAGATAGTGGAATGTTTACAAGATATTTGTCACAAGAACTGATAAAAAATTACCTTCGCCAGTAACAATCAAAGCTCGAACTGCCGATTCCTTCGCTTTTAGAACCAATCTTTTCTTCATATGATGTTCTGTAAATGAATAAATACGTTTAATACTGTCATTCGTATAATAGACCAAATAACGTATCCCCGATTTTACAGTGACAACGCCTGTATCCTCGTCATATAAAATCGGACACATTTTTCTACGTGGTTTGTGTGTAATTAAAGGATGGACAGTCATCAGTAATTTTGTTGTCGAATCGAGCAAACTTTCCATGATTCGTTTGACTAAGAGTGCATGTGGAAATTGCTGTAAAGAAAAAAAACGAAATAATTATATTCGAGCATGACATATTACAAGGAACAATATGGTAATGAACGCGTTTATTACATACGTTCATGAGAAGCATTTAATGACAGTATCTAAATACATTGTACTCACGGTCTGAGAATGTGGAAAAAAGAACCTCCACATCTTAACAGAATGATAGTTCAAATAGGACTGCCATATGAAATTAAGAATTTTGAAAGTAAATGCGATATATGGCAATAATAAAGACTTACAATGTCGACAGTGACCACATTGTCTCCCATCCTTCGCAATTGTGGAAATTCTTTTTCCGTAAAACCCAGATTTACCTTTTTAACAGGTAAGAAAAACGTCTGAATATTTTCACCTGCTGAAAATACATGCATTTGTTTCTTTTTTTAAAAAACTTAAAATTTTAGGATAGACACGATGCAAGCAGAAAATGATAGGAGTCATTACTAATTCCTTCCCATCCTCTCACTATTCGTATTTTCCCTTTCCTTCTTTTTTGAGAGTTGGATTTTAATTAGCAACATAGATAACAAGGAACTGAAAATAAAATTCACAAAAATTAAAAGACCAACAAATATTAATATTTACCGTGACACATGATTCCAGACTTAGTATGAGGAATTTTGAACAGATGACCAACTTCATGCATAACAGCACCTAAATAACATGCGACGATGCCACCATTTGTGTGCTGCAGTGTATATTTGTTACCCTAAATATCGTTTTATTGCATTAAAAGCAGGGAAATCTTGGAATAAAAACTTATTAAAAAATAATAGCAAATTTTAACATGCAAGTAAAAAAAGGTCTGTAGTGAATAAAACTTGGATGATTATTCAAGATATACTGATGACAAAAATCCAGCAAGCTACTTTGACAGTACTGATTAAAACTGTATCTAAATATGAAAACAATTAAATTCAAAATAAAGAACTTACAAGCCACTTCACCACTCTCCAACAGCCGCGAGTGGGTAAAACATTTGTTTGTGTCATATCCTGTAAAGAACGATGCACATGGGATGCAGTTGGAGGCATGCAGTAAAAAGCACTCGATTTAATGACGCTTAAATCAAGTATCGTTTCGATTTTATCCTAAAAAACGATAATCACAAAATGAGCTTGTAATTAGTATTTCAAAAATTCCTAAAACTGAAATGATTTAGTTTAATTCGTTCTTGTTTCTATTATAATATAGCAGGATCGAGTAAACTTCATAACAGTAGCTATGTACAGGATAAAATTGATAATTACACAATAACAACTGTTTACTTGGATTTTAATTAAGATGTCAGATCGCTAATAAGAGTAATTATTGCACGAAACAAAAAATTTTGCAGAACCTTTTCTGTTGTTATTCCATTTGCTCTTTGCGGGGAAAGGAGGAAAACCAAATGCAGCAATTTGTTGGCATCCAACTGACCAAGAAGAGAAAGACGTCGGCGAATATACTTCGCAAGATGGCGTTCATGATCTAATTCAATAGCTGTTTTATCTAACTGCAAAAGTGCTACAGATGGTGTCATCTCTGTGAATTTCGGCTCTGAAACATATTGAAATTTTACAGAAATATTTGACAATAAAACTTGGACAGTCATTGCAATATTACATCTAACATATAACTATAACCATTATGTATAAAACCTCATAAGGGACTTGTTAAATATAGTAATTGTTTAAAAGACAAATTAAATCAAATATGAAAAAATAAAAACATGTTTTTTACGAAGCAAGACTAATTCATTTTGCTCATTATACTGAGAGTTTCATTCATTTCAAAATCTTTTTGTTTCGCTGACTGCATCATTAGCTACATAGAAACAACCATCAGTGAATGGTTGTTACCATAATAATTACCGTACTTTTTTCAAATTTTTTACACAATACATTAAAAAAAAAAACTAGTGAAACAATTTACCAGACATTGATACAAAAGGTGCTGATGTTAGCGTTCGGTCTTCCATTGGAACCGCTGAAGTTTTATTTGGTGTTTAACAATTCAAAAACTAGACTTGGAAACCATAAATATTTTATGTCATATTTTAGTGATAGATTAATACGAAAGAAACACTTTAAAACTATAAAAGTCTTTTTTACTTTTGGAGCGAAAATATATAATTAAATGCTAATAAGTAGTATTTTTATATAAGTAATCCTTTGGACAAAGAAGCTTATTATAAGTTTAATCACGCTCCAACATCTACAATTTTCGTACCATATAATTTTTAGTCCTTTGCAAGTTCATAAAATAACTGATAACATGCCTGCTAACTGCTTTGTCCAGCAGTCATCTAAAAAGGGCATATAGGGGCGTAAATCATTTGTGCTACCATTGTTGAAATTGCTCAATTCAACAGTAATAAAAGTTTGAACCATTAATCCAATCAATCCAGCGCGTTGCAAACACAGCTCACTATAAGAGTTTTTGCAATTAAAAATTAATTTTTCCATTCGACAACGAAAATTCAATTTTTCAAGCATAAAAATAATTACCAAATTCTAATATAACTCAAATCTCGCTAGTATTTCAACGCTACGGGATTACATTAGATATAAAATTGGCAGAGTATCCTTTTTACTCTTAAAAAAAAACTTTACCGGTTTATTATTACTTATCTACAGTTTCTATTATTCCTTTCAACATTGTGAACTCTGTTTTAAAAATTCAATTAATACACTTACTTGTACCACCCTTTTTTATCCGACGGATATGCGATATATAAGCGTAATCTCATAGTATCTGGTGGAATTGGCTCTGGAATATACTCTAGCGCAACATCGCCATAAGTTACGCTTCCTCCTTTTCGAGGAAAATTATGGATCAGTGAAGCACAAAATATTTTCTGAAAAATTACATCTAAGAGAGATCTTGCTGGCGATTAGTCAAATACTTACGAGCAATGTACTGCTAGCAAAAAATGAAGTCCTGCTTTAGAATGAAGCACATCATCAGGAAAGTTTACGACCGAAAGAAAAATAATCACGATGAACAATAAAATTGCACTCATAGCAGTGACAGAATCGTAACAATTGAATCCAATAACTGCCAAAAGGCAAAACATATTCGCGGAAATCCAATTAATCACGATAAAACCGTTATCTTTGCGGTCGGCTAAATCTTGTTAGTTTGGAACGAACGACAAATTTAACCGATAGAATAAATAGTCTAATAGACATCTAAAAATGAAAAGCTTTTGCTATTATCGTGAGCACGACTGGTCCTCACGAAAATGAAATGCCGAAGTGACTTATAAATTATTTGTTTCAAAATTGGAAGAAATGAGATTCAGTGCAATATTCCTGCAAAACTTTTTGCTATACAAAGCATTTTTGTAATTATGAATTTAATAAAAAAAAAAAAAACATACTTACTTTTATAAAAGGTTTTGATGACATTGTACTCACATTAAAAACCATGTCAGCTTCAGCTTTCTCCATCTTTTTTCTACATTCATTGTAGACAGACTTTTTGCTAATATCCATCACCATTAATTGTGGGGAATAGATTTTCCGGCTATATAAAGTTTTGTCCTCAATTGTCACAGAGTCAGAGTCAGAATCAGAATCAGAGTCAGAGTCAAGCATTTCAAACCAATCAAGATGATCAAAAAGGTGTAACCGTTCAGCTATATGGCAGTATCAATATCAAACTGTCGCGTAGATAGATGGCAGTTATTGCAAATGGATCGAATAACAAAAACTAAAAAATTATTCAAAATAAAGTTTCAAATTTTTCATTTTGCACAATTAACGCTACATCTGAAATGAATATTCTTAACACTACTAGAAAAAACAATCTACTTATATTAAAAGTATTAAAAGAGGTCATCCTGAAAACCAAATAACTAAAATCTCATGTGCATAATTTCGAAACTACGACCTTTTCATCAGTTCACTACGGGCAAACAAATAACTAGCCCTCTAAATACTAATTCTGAATATTTTAAATATCAATTCCAACTACTAATATCAGCGCCAATTTAAGGAATAATCCCATCTACTTCTTAAGGTCAAATTTATATCATATTCGCCATGTTACACTTTACAATCATTAAATACTTGGTACAGTTAATGATATAATTGAAAATAATCGAATTAATTAAATTAATTTTGAATTGAAGTATGTTCCAGAACAAAAGAGTTAATTAGACATCATTAAGCAACAAAATTATCTTAACAGATCAATGAGTATAGCAAAATAATAGCAATAAAGCAACTGACCACAAGAACTGACCATCCCTTGACCTTTGACCCCCCAATTGTATTTTCCACTCACCGCCTTCATCAATTTCACCTTAGAAGAGGCGACCAGGATCATTGTGAAAATCAAATTTCCAGTGATGGAAATTTGGATTAGTAATTGGTGGAATGTATAGCTACGGTAATTGAAGCATTTCACATAAAATACTAAATGAATTTAAATAAATTTAGAGGAATTTATCAAAAATAATTTTTCTCTTAGAAATTAGAGAAATCAGAAATAATGCTAACGAAAACAATTCATTAAAATCAATACTTTGTCTAATTAATAAATGACTTGTTAACAATTCATGTAATGAAAACGAAGAATAACAATGCAATTAATTTAACTTTAACTCTTTACATTCTTGCTGCTTTTTTTTTTTTAACTTTTGTTTTTCATTTTTTAATCTTATCTTAGTTTTTGCCATTCATCTTAACACTCAGCATCGAACTTCTCCTCGTATCACTCGTAACAACTTATCAGTACGGTTCACATATCACGTGTATCGGATTGTCACTTCGGATAGTTGATCCTACATAAAGCAATGATGATGATATGAACTATTATTCGCTCCAGGAAAAACATCTTGGAGTTAGAATCATGTTCTAAATGGATCATTTATAATGTAATGTGTAATAATAATGAGTTTTACAAGAAATAAAATAGTAAGGATTCTAAGGCTATTTGGATATGTTATATTAGTTGATTACTAAGCTGTGGAAAGTGAATAAATTCTAGAACATTACGGCATCTCACTTACATATAATTTTACAAAGTCAATTTAGCTCCCTCTGTTTGCTAGTTAAGTTCTATAAAGGAAACATTAACTATTTCATCAGCAAACCTAATTATTCGAATCGTTGAATTGCCAGTAAGTTAATTAATTATTAGCTTATTATAACAAAGTAAAAATAGATCTATGCTACACAATAAGAAAACAAATAATTAATTTTCAAAAATATTTCTATCATTCATCAAACAACATTTCTCAAATATGTTGAGATATTAAATAGTTCTAATGTAAACAATTTAAAGTGCAAAACACTTGGATATAAATTTTATTCCATTTGCAGTACTGCATTTATATAATACTATTGTTGTTAACAAAAGCATAGATGCGCAACAAATAATAAAAGCAATAGTGCAAATGGATTATGAGGATAGGCAGTAGCGAAAAGGGATAGTAAAAAGATTGAAATCGGAGACTAATCAACTAAATTCTCACTGTAGAGCCTGAAAGATTGTCTAAAGCGTTTTTCATAAACTAAAGATGTCTACATTTACCTATCTTATTAATCTAATTCAACATAAGTATTAAGAAATTTAAAGCACTTTTGAACTTCTTTTTCTTTTCTGTTTTCACATTCTGCATAAATTTAACTTTTCTTTTATTTTATGGAAATATAAAACATCAAATGCAGCGTAACTTTTTTGCTTCTCTGTTAAATTCTCATTTCCCCAATCAGAGGATTCCTGGTGCTTATTTAGTTTAGTATCAACTACAATTTGCGTAATTGTCTGCTATAATTACATTTTTCATCATTCGAAAACAGAGTAATATTTGACTAAATCAGAGAGTATTATAGGTTTCTGATACTAGACATCCTCTAAGCTTTTCATGCCTATGCGAAAGCATAATGAAATTTGCTGAAGCATAATGAACAATTTTTAGCTTAATTTTGTGCGAAGTTACAACCTTGGATATGCAGGTAGTGAATAACACTTTTTTGGTCCATTTCATGCAAAGATAACTCAAGACGCCCAAAACATAATCCATAATGATTTCCAATCTATTCTTTGAATCTTTTCAATTTAAAATCTTCCTTCATATTTGGTAACACTTCTTTTGAATTCTAAAGCCGTTATTATCGTCAGGTTTATCACCTAAGAAATTCAATTTGAAACTGATCAATGTCATAGTGATTTGTTTTATTAGTCATACGCTTTATGACTGCAACTGATACTGCATTCGTACTATAAGTATCACGAATACATCCTAATCCCGTTCAATATTGTCCAGCTTTTGTCAGGAAAAATCCTGATTTCACCTCACGTGTCTTGCTCCATTTGATAAATTTGCCGAAATGATCAAAGGCAATATGTATATCGGGTTTTCAACAACAACAACTTAAGTCATGTAACCGATCATATTCCGTCAGAAGTGAAATATCCTTCTCGTCTGAATTCACTGCTTATATCTTATTCGTTAATTATTCTTAAGATGTACTTCATAAGTGATGATTATTTTTCTGGAGTCTTTAAAACAATAATGAAGCGATACTTCCTCTATTCCTTGGAGTTTTAATCGACTAATTAAGTCCTTTGAAACGAATGATAGTTGCGCACCTTGGCCAAATAACCAATGCCTGTGTTCTTATCTCCGGAATTTCTGGATTAACCAGAACTTCTGAGTTGAAAGTATGATGTTGTCAACCTCCTGTTAAATTTCAATTTACATACAAGCCCTAACATTCTGTTAAAGCGATAAAATTCAATTGATACTCCCGAAAAAAACTATCAAATTAGAGTGATCAACGATGATATCCATGCACATATGTCCGTGAACATAGTTTCATCATTACTGATATTAGTTAGCTGCATTATGAAGGATGTTCTATTTACATTTATGCTAGTAAATTTTAGCAACTCTCCAGTACTAATTGAATCTAAGACTACTCCGGAAAGATTTAAGTACTTACTCCTTGATACGCAAAATTGACATACCATTGATATGTGTACCTTACAACATATACACTATCAAGAAAATCGTAAAGCGGACATATGATATCATAAGACGTACGTCTGTTCCTAGATTTACATCCAATTCCGAAACGATGTTAAACATCTTTTACATAGCTTCGACTATGAATTAGCGCGCTACGACTGGTAAGCAGCACGAATGCTGTCCTAAAATCTGCAGTAGTTCTTCGTTTACCCGCGTTTTGTAAGAATATGGAATGTCGCTTGTCTATACAACGCATATAGTTTCTTTATACAACAGTAAAAACCTGTTTTCCTGTAGGTCTCTTTGATTAAGCATTGAATTATTTGTGTAAATTTTTTTCGATCTTTTCTTCGTTGACTCTGTTTGTTTGAATAATGCTATCATGATTATTACACAACCGCTGATTTGTGAAAGCCTTTGCAATGCCTTAATTTCATTCCATAGCCTTAGGGCGATATTGCTTGATTTCATACATTCAAAAAATTTTGTTTCAATTCTTTTCAAACACTCTCTTCGTGTGTTTTTATTTCCATCAAGCGCTCTATTCGTGTATCTTTATTTCGTACAAATGCTCTCTTTCTGGTCTTTATTTCTTCAAACGCTCTATTCGTTGATTCAAGGTGGGAGAGTTTTGATCTTGGTTATCCCAGTATTCTTTATTGTAGAAGACACAAAGTCTTGTTGAGTTTCTGTCTGATCTCGTCCTACCAACTGTTGCTCTTGTGTTATCACTATTCCCAGCTAAAACAGAGATTTCATTTTAAAATTGCTTTCTAACTTGAAAATCTCGTTTCAGATCGAGTTGGTTTTTTTCTCGAACTCACTTTAAAGGTTTAATTTCGAATTTGAAATTTTTTGCCACATCTTCGAGCTCCCAATAATTCCTTTAATATTATTCCAGTTTGCTTGCCCATCAAGACTTATTCTTTAATCTTTTGCTTATGTACTTCAGTTAGGATATCATTGGGCAAGTTTCTCTAAATAAACATTTGCAAGCTCGTGTGCTCTATATTCCCCAACTCTTCTAGCTGTCTGAGTAATTTTTCAATATTTTTGATCGCTGTTTGCCACTCACAATCATTTTTTCTTTTTTTTTTTTGAGAAGAAATCATTGTAAAGCAAACTTAGAATACGTATCTCGTGTTTCTTCATCATTCTCGAGTGAGATTGTACTGTTCAAAATGACATTTAATTGAGATTGTAGTTTTCTAAATTGTGGAGAATCTCGTATCCCATAACGGCTTGTAATATTTCAAAGTAGGAAATGAGATAATTGAGTTTCTGAATATTCGGAAAATTCTGGTTATGAACTATTCTTTCAAATCCGCTTCAGAATATTTTTCATTGTCGCTCATTTCCTCTAAACATTGACGGTTAGTGTCGCTTTCCGAGTAGATTGAATATTCGCCTCATTTCCTTAACACTTTAATCATTTAGTCTTTTGATTTATGATTACTGAAATTTTTTAAATGCCACTTACGATCATTTTTTCGGTTAATTCATCTTTATATTTATTAAGAGTTGCTATTGCTTCTATTTCTGATGTATCAAATTTAATATTCTATCTCATTTCTTCATGCTTTTTGTTTTTTTTCTTTCTATCATTGGAGAAAGGTCGTTCGAATGAAATGCTTCTCTGATCTTGAATATGTGCTTTGATTATTTTTTTTTTTTGATCATTTTTTTTCGTGCTTCAACTGTCTGCGCAATTCCTTGTGAGGTAACTGTTGTATTGATTTGGCCTCAATTCTTTTATTTCATTGAAAACTTTGGTTACCTTTTCTTTTGCCGTTTTGCGCTCTGAATTATTGCAAACGACATTTCGGCGCTGGTAGCACAAAAATTTTTTTGTGAACAGACTGGGATATAAATTTTATTTCACTTGGAGCACTGCACTTATACAATACTATTATTGTTAACAAAAGCATAGGCACGCAGCAAATATAAGCAATAGCAAAAAAGATGGAAAATGAAGATTGAAGTCGAAGAAAAACTTTAGTCGTTAATAAATTGAGTCAAATCCAAAAAACTGACTTCTGTGGAAAAGAAAAATTGATTATAAATGAGGAGTAAGACGTGATTCAGTAGTCTAATAATACATGCAAATAATTTTGAAAGCATGGTCACACGACAGGAGAAACAACTCATCATCTATAAACATACAGAGAAGCATCCTTGGTGTGATGAATTTGTCTGGAAATATCCTTAACAGCTGCTGATCTCATGTGATAATTATTCGAATTAAAATGTTCAATTTTCTTCTAATGAAACATTTCGATTATTTTTTGCTACAAATTATTTCGCGTTTTGCGACAAATCCGTAAATAGAAAAATTGAGTCTTACTTACAAATTATATACTTTATGAAATATTATCTTATCGTAATATGCGCAGCAATGAAGAAGTTAGTGAGTGATGAAAGTTATTTGAAGATTTATGAAAGTGGTGATAGTGTTGCTGGCGTTGTTATCTGCTGCGGTAGGTTTTCGGAGTCAATCAGTTGCAATACGTGGACGGTTAATGTGCGGCTCGAAACCAGCTGCCAACGTACGCATAAAGCTCTGGGAAGAAGATAGCGGTGAGTGCTTAAGTTTTGAGATTCTTGCAGTGATGTAGGAGGAAGGCAAGTCGTTGAATATATATATATATATATATAGTTTAACTAGATGTTTTGCATTAATGATATTCCTCGATTGAAACGGAAATAATGTATAATTTTAGGACCGGACCCAGATGATTTACTTGATCAAGGTTACACGGATCAGAAGGGTGAATTTTCGCTTAAAGGCGATACCGTTGAACTGACACCAATCGATCCCGTTTTTAAGGTTTACCATGACTGTGACGATGGAATCACGGTATATATTTGTCTCTCTTTAATTTAAAATTTGAATTTCAAGAGATTTAAATAGACACAAGTATATATTTTCCAAGACTAATCAGAGTTCTCATGCACGCATAACGTTCCTTAATCCTGACAACACTTCAATTTTATTATTTTAAAGAATTTTTTTTTCGCAGTAATTTGATCTATAATTCGATTTTTGGATTTTTAGCCCGGCATGAGAAAGGTGAAATTCAGGATACCAAAATCATACATTACCAATGGAAAAATACCAGCGAAAGTTTTTGATCTTGGTGTTTTGAATCTGGAGACCATATTCCAAGTAAGTTTAATATGAAAAAAGTTGTCGAACTGGGCATTTTTTGTCTTTCTATTCATTCGCCCATAATTTCTTATTTCTTACTTATCTTTCACTCTTTTATCTTTCATTTCAAATGACTGCAATTTCTTTTGCGTTTTAAAATTGATTTTCAACTTTTATTATTTTTGATCAATACTTCTAACATCAAAGCGATTGCGTTTTTATTCGGACAGCTAAATAGAAAACGAGACCAAACTTTAAAAAAATATAACTGACTGCAAAAAATAAACTTTCGCAAAATTTTACTCTTTCAAAAATCTCTTAACTTTTATTTCCTCTCATCTTTTCTTATTTTTTGTGTTTTTGTTATGGATTGTATCTTAAATAACAAATATTCAATAGTTATCATTAGATGACTGCTATAACTAATTACTGGATATCTTTTTAGAGGTATTTAAAAAAAAAAAAAATAATCTTATTAAATGAAGATAAAATTGAATTTTGTGGTTGCGCTATGAAAAAATTTATTAACTCTGCAATCTTTCAACTGATTGTCAAAAGAAAATAGAAAGCCATGACAAAATTAATCATTGCTTGATAAGTGGATGGAAGTTTTATGATGAAAATGCACATTTTCCTCTATATCTATATAACGCAGTTAAACAAATACTAAAGATGAAATACTCTACAGAATCAATCTAGCAAATTCTTTCGACAGGAATTGCAAATAACTTATGAATAGTTTCTGATGTTTCATGCAATACTTGTAATAAAATTAAAATCACTGTCATGCAATGTAATGTATGTAATGCTTTATTGTTACTTGCGACTTTAACCTCTTACATTAATTAATTTATTTTGCAGGACGAAGAACGTGAACTAATAGTATCATAATGGAGTAATTGATGGAATTATTAATAAAAAAAAATCACTCAAAGTTATGAAATTCAAACTTCGGCATATTAGACATATTAGATACTTCGAATTCTTATGTAATCGTAATCATGAAGTCTGATAAAACTTCTCTCTCCTAAAACTTTCCTCACCTATTTGGTAGTGATGTTTGCATTTAAATTCATCTGTTGTTATTTATATGATAATAAGAGGATGTTTAATTTAGTCGTCTCTTGTAACACATTGTAACACTAATTGCTACGTAAACTTTTTTTCATGTCAACGAATAAGTATTGCAAGCATTAATTGAAATGCGTTACAAGGATCATCAAGATCTTTCCGATTTTTTATTGATAAATTGATAGCATTAAAAATTATAACTTATTTTTCAAGCTTAAAACACAGTCTACTGCAATCCTATTAATTTCAGAATAGTCATTCATAATAAATTATTTCGTGCATTCATAGAGCATGAAATATTTTTGTCATTCTTTAAGAATGAAAAGACACTTTTTCAAACAAATTTTCAGTGTTAGAAATATGTAAATTGTTGCCCAAATAATTGATTATTAGAAATAAAGTTATGATATTGATAAAACAATCAAACTTTTGAGCAGAATTGGGAAAGAAATTTAATACACATATAATTTATGGAGCAACAATACAAAATAACTATGAAATTGAAGAGTAAGAAATTTGGACAGTTGAAAGTGAATGTAAACAAACTGGCTGTGAATGCTTTTAAACGGGAGAATGAAGAAAATAAAAATTATCCTGCAATCTAAAAGTTTCATATGTGCAGGGTCTAGCTGAATTTGAATAAAATATGAAAGTAATTGAAAAAGGTAATCTTGAAGTAAGTTTTTTGTTTTCAGTAAAGTTCAATGAGATTAAATACTTTATCAGTACTCGTTGATCCGATTGATCTTCTGACAGCTGAAACAAAATATAATTGATATAATACATTGTGAACTGTTTACGAAACAAAAATTGACTTTTTGTTACATAATATTGGCGTTAAAAAAAAAAACTTTTTTCAAAAATTGACTTTTAATTTAATTCACATACTGGGAAAGCTCGAGTACACCTTTTAAAAACAAATAAAAATAAGCAAATAGTATCTAATAAAACAGCGATATTGTTAAAATAATTAAACCTTAGAAAAATCAAAACAGAGGATTTATAAAACAAAGGAGTTTAAATATTTCAGAAAAAAACTCACGTAAAACTATTTTTTCGGTGCCATTCAAGCACTTTTCTTGAATGTCATCGAAAAGTAGCAGCCTAGATTGCTTGATGAATTGGATAACATCGCAATATTTAATCGAATCCTCACATCCAGGCGCAAATTTAGTTATATCTTTTGGATCCTCGTTCCATTCATTTGCGTACAAAACCTTAACAATATTTAATCCTTATGTTACTAAATTTTTCCATTTAAGCAATAAAATCACAGCACTGTTATCATCTAGGATCCGCAAAAGGAAGCCTATTAGTGTAAATTTGATGTGATCATGTCAAAAATCGCCAGTTCAATCACTTGAAATGCTGAAAACATTTTCTCTATTTTCTTTTGATGTTACAATTAAAATAAGCCAAACTTTCATTTTATGTGAATTATCGACTAGCCAAATTTCGAATGCAATATTGGCTCCAAAACCAATTAAAGGAGGTTTGCCCAAAATAGAATCCATATCGTTAAATGTCGATAACAGTGCGGCAATTGTCATATCATGCTGAAAAGGAGAGTCTTTATTAGGAGACATTTAATATTTGAATGGCTGGTCTCAATGGTTTTTTTCAAAATTAAAAAAAAAATTTCTTTCTCATATATCTTTCTCTCTTATTACATGAGACAAAATTATTGAAAAAAACTTGCTGCTGATAGTCCGTAAAATTTTTCGTCACAAGAATCAACTGGTTTCCAATCTGGATAATTTATTTTACATGCAATTCGACTAAGAACGCCACGAAGAGAACTTCCACCTTTAAAAATGAATTTTAGAATATCGAAACTTTCTGTGAATTTCAAGCGAGACAGAATTGACTTGTTTATAGGAATGGAAAACAAAAATAGAAACTAATTAATTTTGAATGCAATTCCATCCATGCAAGTACCGCCGGATAATCAGAAGTGGTAGTAATTTTCCATATTATTAATAAACACTTTAAGTTACGAGATAGTTGCAGTTCCAAATAGAAAAATTTAACTTCATATTGAAGTACACACCTCGAATCATTTTCAGAAATTTATTATTGTATTTTCCTAAACCAAATCTCGCTTCTACGCCATTCCAACTTAAAAATTTCAATTTTTCATATAACTTTTCATCCATCAACCAGTCTGGTATTGCTAAATCATGCACCATCTGAAAACTTTTAACTTTTTTCAATTGCATGATAATTAAGTTTGATCACTTTTCGGAGTTTATGTTTGAATGCAGAAAGAATAATTACATAAAATGTTAAAATATAACATTTTTTTATAAATCAAAAAAATTCGGCAACTGGCATCCTGTCATCTTTACATTTTAATAAAATCCACAGAGTTGGTCAACTGTTACTTAATCAGATATGTAGTGCAAGTTAAAATATTTATAAATTAATAGATTAGTTAGTATTAATGGTAATGTAGATAATGAGGGATAAAGCATGAAACAGAAACTATAAAATCAATTTTTTAGCTTAAAGCAAGTCAGATGAAGAATAAGAAAACTCAGTCACCAAGCAATTGAGAGTATCAAATAAAACATATGATTCAGCATCATAATTCAACTCTTGCTGCATCAATTTGTATACTTCCTAAAATTTGTTTACATATAACAAGTATGGTTTAAAATTCAAAAATTAAAAATTGTTATTTGGATAAAGTAAACTATAAACGATAGTGTACCATTTTTTTTTTTTTTTAAATATTTTAATTTCTTTTTTTTAAATTCAAAAATTGCTCATGAGCTTACGCTGAAGTTTTCTCGCAAAAGATATTCTTCATTCAGATTCTTTAAAAGCTGATCTGCAACAGGACAATCAAAAAACGGATTACCAGCCTGAAATGATAATAATGATTTAAAATTGATTGCGCAGAAAACAAATTTTCATAAATAGTACCGTATCAACATCGATCGTTAGCTCAACATTAACTTTTACGTCAGGAAAAGACATTCCTTTTAAAACATGTTGCGCAGTTTTGATGGTACGAGGAACATCCGTACTACGAATATAAATCTGTAAATAATGCTTTGATTATTGCATCGCGTTGAATGATTTATTACTGGTCATCAGAAGTTTCCACTAATTTCAGGGACGTGAGATTCGGAGATATTAGGAAAATGTATTAGTAAATCGGTGACAGATTAATAGTTGTTTGAGAGGTAGGAATGAAAAAAGAAGAAATGGACCACACTTGTTTCGATGTGATGTTTCTAGAGTGAATGTAACGACGTTGTAGCAATGAACCCAAATGTTCAGCTTGTTCAGCACCCATCTATAAATAGAAAATTAAAATTTGTAGCTCTTCAGTATTTTAAAGCAGCAATTAAAAAGACAAATAAATATGAATCAAAAACAATGAGTCATTAACTAAATTGTCAAAGCTTACTTTCGTTAATTGTCCAATACCTTGTGGAAAGGCTATCATATATTTTTCGGTGAAATTTGGAAAATAGTGGACAGGTGCTCGATCACCATGTCGCCAAATCTATAAATAACTTGAATGTTAATTACATACCTAACAGCTTAATTTTTTTGAAATACAATATTACTGAATCCATATGAGACATTGTTGAA
This sequence comes from Mansonella ozzardi, assembly GCA_029876185.1. Taxonomy (NCBI): domain Eukaryota; kingdom Metazoa; phylum Nematoda; class Chromadorea; order Rhabditida; family Onchocercidae; genus Mansonella; species Mansonella ozzardi. The sequence goes on along the minus strand of JARVGP010000064.1, from coordinate 68,396 downwards.
GCTTCATTTTAAATTTAATCAAGAATATTTAAAGATTTCAGAAAAATTTTGGCAAAATAAGACAGACAAGTGTACAGTGTACTTATTCATATCAAATTATTCTATTGTTTTTTTTTTTCGAGTAAATCTGGTTGATCAAGGTTATGCACAAACCATATTAGTGTAAATAAGTTCGGGACGAGAATAGAATAACAAATAGTATCCAGCAGCTGCAGCAAACAATAATATTATCAAAATAACAGCGCTAAAAATGAGGGCTTTTTCTAAATTCCGCTCACAGAAAGATTCATGTTGCTTTGGAACAGTAGCATCTTCCTCAGGTTCTATTCGCACTACTTTTTCGCCGACCTGATCGCTGAGACCTTCTAAATTGAGAGAAATAAATTTGAAATTCATTAAGAAATAATTGGAATAAAGATCAAACATTAAGCACAATGCCGAGTGTTAGAAATTAAACCTATATGAACAACTTCTTCCAACGGATAAACTTTTGATTTGGTTCCAATGAGTATATTGTTGTTATTATTGCCCTTATCAGATAACTTTTGTTGAATTGGTGTTACTGGATCCACAATTGTCGTCGACATTCCTGAAATTTTCATTGAAATGTTTAAATCATTAATACTGCAATTCTGCGAAACAAGTTCTTAAAACTAAGTCGTCAGGGTAAGACTAGAATTTTAAATGTTGAATTGTAAAGACAATTGAATTTTCAATCTTTTGTGACAAATTCATTTAAAAGAAAACGATTGAAAATGCAATAAAAACAAAATATATTTTTTTCCACCTACAAAAGAACCTTGCTGGATATCTTTTAAAATTAACGACATTTAGAGATTTTCTCAATCTTTGATAGTCAATTAAAAAATCTTGAAGAGAAAACGTATGAAAAGAATTAAAATGTTATCATCAGTTGTTTTAAAAATAAACGACGGGAAGTTTAAAAGCCAATTAGCTGGATATATTTATAATGCTTGATGACATATTATCCTTTCAGGAGAGATTTACCGAAATCGGAGTATTTAGAGCATTACANAAAATGTATGAAAAGAATCAAAATGTTATCATCAGTTTTTTTAGAAATAAACGACGAGAAGTTTAAAAGCCAATTAGCTGGATATTTATAATGCTTGATAACATATTATCCTTTCAGGAGAGATTTACCGAAATCGGAGTATTTAGAGCATTACACCATCCTACTGTACTGCCTGTAACAATTCTGTTTGTTCTTAATTAATCTTTTTGCACCTACATGAAATGTAACATATATAAATAGAGTTTGTAGTAGAACATGATAAGAAAAAGAAAAGGTCAGGTAAGTAAAATTTGATCGGATGAAAAACAAACTATCAAACCTTACTGATAAAGTGAAAAAAGCTTTGACTTTTCATAGATCAGTATTATAATTTGTGCAATAATAAGTTTAATATCTTCACTTAGAATCCAAAAGTTCGAAAATTTTCCACAAAAATTTTTAAAACTTTAAATGCAAAGGATCCTACTCGCATTGGAGTAAAATAAATGTCCTTTCCCATTTAATTATAATGTTAAAATAACCCATAACGCGAACCTCTTTCCTCATTTTTCATACCTGATAATTTTATAAAGACAGAAAAGATTTGTTTGAATTATTATTGATTAATTTGTAAATGGGTATAAATCTTACCTTTATCATACTTACAATTTAATGAAATTTCTTAATTGATTTAAAATAAGGCTAGCAATAAGTTTTTTTTAATGTACTGCGAACATAACAATGAAGTACACTTATTGAAGAAGTTTATGCATGCAGTATTAATTGAATTAATAATAAAAAAAAAAAAAAAACATTTTGGAAGCATTCAGCAAATTTAAAAAATTTTTCTTTTTGTGAAACTTTCAAGCATTTTGAAAACTTAAGAACAAGTTTTCGGGATTGTTATGTTAAAACTGTTCATAATATCAAAAAAATTTTCTTAAAAAGGTGATGATTAATTGTGATTGAAAAAAAATTTCTTCACTGTAATTCATTGTATTTTGCTATAAAACAAGCGTGACGAAAATTCAATAAGGCGGAGTCTCACCTTTTCAATGAAGCTTGAAGCGTTATGATGCAAAGGATATATGATCATAAAAAGTGGGAAATTTTAGGGAAATTGATGTTAACGACTTTCGCTAAAAAGGAAATAGTTTGATTGAAAAGTGTTTGTTCAGTATGTGGGATGAAAGAAAAGAATGTAATGTTATTAATGCATTGAAGAAATTTTGTTTGTAATGGCTTTAACAAATAATTCGTGAAAAAATTTAAAGTTAGCAAAGAAATTGATCAAGCTAGTAAAACATAATGCTTTTATATTTTTTAATACAGGGCAAACTTTAGTTTCGATTTAATTTCTCATATTTAAATTGCTTGAAAATTTATAAAACTTGACAACATTAATTTTTTGATTATGATATATTACAAATATAAATATCAGGCATAAGCAATATAAATATCAGATAGGTACAAGCTTGAGAATGGTAAATTTGTGAACATAAAGATTACTGTATTGAAATAAAAAAGAAAAGTTCAAAATTATTAATTGAAGAAAAAACAGTAATTGGAACGATTGCTGATCAGAGCAAATGAAACTTAAAATAGTATGTTTTCCACGGTAATATTTATAATAATTGAATAGCAACAGTTCAATTCAATTTAGTGTATTTGTTACTGTGAAAAAAAACAAGATTTATTGCAAAATGTGAAAAAAATTATTTTGTCAATATCTGCTATCAATGTGCTGACATGGTAAATGATAAATACAGCAGGATAGTTAAAAGTTTAACTCAAATTGATCTTTGGTCAGTTTTTTGCTAAAAATTAAAAAATTGCATGAATGTGACATTTACACAATTTTTCATAAGTGTGGCGACAAAAATTGTTTTACACATCTTAAAAAAAATTGTAATATGATTATGCAGAAAAGAAGAATGAGAAGAGAAAGAAACAAATGGCTAAAGCGATATCTAATACGTACTTTGTTTTATTTTAACAAATGTAAACTACCAGGTAATAAAAGAGTAAGAAGGAAATGATATTGAAATGGTGAAAAATACTTTCCTATTTAATATAGCAGAAATAGGATGCAAATAAAATATATAAAAAATAATGCGGATATTGTGAGGACATTTCAAGTACAATCATTCAACTGGAAATAATTAATTTAGCTTATTTTCAAAAATCAAATTTAAATTAGTTTCGAAAAATGATCATTTAGTAACAATTATTACCAAGAAACAAAAATTTGTCTTCTAAATGAAAGAATAAAATTCGATTAATGAGAGCAATTTTTGATCGCAATTTATCGTATTAAACTACTTCAACAAACGAAAACAAGACAGTTTTGCAAAAATGAAATTTTTCAAAAGCATTTCTGCTTTCAAAAACAAAAAATAAACAGCATCAATAACAAAAATGAACAGCATCAATCGTTTTGACACCCTATGAGAGAAATAAAGTTGTCATGATAATTATCAAAACACAAAACAATTAATTTCGTTGATTGCTATAATAACTGTTATGATTCACACTGTTATACAGAATTGAATACTCAGATAGGCTTCGAATTTTGTAGTATTATCTCTAAATACTATTTAAAATAGTAACTCCTAACAAAACTGCATGTATGCTACCATCCAAACATTTAAATTTTGCTTAAAATTTACTTTATGAATGAGTAAGCACAGATCATCAGAAAGATAATTTTTTCAATTTCAAAATTCAAACAGAAGATAAACGAGAAAGTCAAATTTGCTTTTATATTGATGCTAAACAATAATATTTATTTTAGGTTTCAGAACGGATAAAAGATAGTTTGAGTTTCAACAAACATACAAACGCTTTTATGAAATTTGAATTGATCGCATAATAATGAAAAAATATCCAAATATAACGCAGCGAAATTGTAAGTATTCAATGACAAAATTCCAAACTTATTGGAAATGAGATATCCAAACTAGAAAAATATTTATGATGGAATGCGAAAATTAAATTGATGACAAAAAAAAGGTTAAAGTCCAAAAATAGAAAAAAATCAAAAGAAAAATATTCGTAGAATTGAAAAAGAGACCACTGAAAAATAAATGATCAACGAGCAAAACAGAGATGAGTGGCTGATCATTATAGTGATACAGAAAAATAATTACATAAACTGCTCTTCTTTGCTTATAACAGTGGCCTTAGATTACAGAAGTATGCAACAATCAAATCAGAAACCGCATACAATTTTTCACGTTACTTTTCTCATATAACTCCAATCAATTCCAAGCAAAGGTCAATCATTTTTTTGTCAGATGTATCTTTATGAAGCAGATGAAAGATGAAATTTAGTCATTAAACTTTGTTTCACAATATTGGAATTGAAAGTTGAAGAAAAAATATTTTAGTCAGAAGAATAAAGTATTTCAAGTATCGAAGTGTTGATAAGATATGTAGCAAATTAGTGCTTGCAAAGAGTCTATATTGTCATGACAATACGTTTATTATTAATAATTAAGCACATATTAGAAAGAGTTTTTCAAATCTCTCTTGTACGAGTTCTTCCTATTATTTTATAGAGGTCATAATGCTTACTTCAATAATTTTTATCTGTAAAATTTCTTGATTGAAAGAAAAAAATTATAACAGAGTAGCTTACGTATCCTTTGATGTTGATGAACTGTTTGAAATACGCACTACGTAATAGTAAATTTTATTATTATCCAAATGCCAAATAATAAAGTAGAACGACTGTACGAAATATGGCAGAATTAATGCAACAGAATTCAAACAGTAGAATCAAAGAGAAATACGAAGGAAGTAGTAATGTATTGATATTGTAATTAATACAAAAGAGATTGATGTTACCAAATGAAGAGTTAAAGTGCATTATAAAAACAAGAATAAGGATAGCAGTAGAAATGGATGTAATGGTTTCCTAGAACTATTTAAATTGAAGACAAACAAAGTTAAAGTTGAAAAATAGAAAAAAATCAAAAGAAAAATATTCGAAGAATTGAAAAGAAACTACCAAAAAATAAATGATCAGTGAGCAAAATAGAGATGAATGGCTGATCAGAATAATGATATAAGAAAATAATTATATGAATTGCTCTTCTCTACTTGTAGCAGTGACCTTTGACCATAGAAGTATGCAACAATCAAATCAGAAACTGCATACAATTTTTCACTCACTTTTCTCATATAACCCCGATCAATTCCAAACAAAGGTCAAGCATTTTTTTGTCAGATATATATGTTTATGAAGAAGATGAAAGATGAAATTTAGTTATTGAGCTTTTTTTCATAGTATTGGAACTGAAAGTTGAAGAAAAAATATTCTATTTCTATTATTGTATAGAGGTCATAGTACTCATCTTACCTCAATAATTTTTGTCTGGAAAATTTGTTGATTATAAGAAAAGAATTAGAAAAGTAATAGAGTGAACTTACATATTCGTTGATGTTGATGAGCTGAATTTGAAATACATATAGGCCTTGTGTTGTCCAAATGCCAAATAACAGAGTAGAACGATGTAACATAAATCAAATAGTAGAATCAAGGAGTAATACGAAGGAAGTAATAATGTATTGATATTGTAATTAGTACAAAAGGCGATTGATGTTACCAAGTGAAAAGTTAAAGTACATTATAAAAACAAGAATAAGAATAGCAATAGAAGTGGATGTAATAATTTCCTAGAGCTAATCACAATTACAGGATGTTTATACAAGCAGATTGTCTACAAGGAATTAGCTAATCAGATTACTGAGAGTTTACAAAAAAAAGCTTACAAATAACATAAAATGTTCGTAAAATTAGAATGCTATTAATAAACTAAATTTACGGGAATAGATTCAAACACATAATTTTTCGAAAAAAAAAAAAAACAGCGAATCATAAAATTCTTACTTCCGTGGGTAATGATACTACTTTACGAACTCGAAAAAATATTTATTGACATAACTGTTCTAGTTTTTCTTTTGACAAATATTTTACACGAAATATTTATCGCACATTGCATTCAATATTCCTGATCTGACAACAAGTACTTTTAATCGCCATAATTTTGCTCTAAAAAATTTAAAGTAATCAATTTATAGCATAACTTCTTAGAATGCACTATTTGCATCAAATATCCTTTGTTATGATTTTGAAAAAAAAATTCACTATCAGCGAGTAAGATTAAATGCTGCGTTAATGACAAATTCGTTATTAGATAAGCAAAAAATTTTAATTTCATAAGATATTTTAATCAGAATTAAAAAAGTACAGGAAATAAAATCAGCTTACTTTTGAATAATATCATATATTGTTCTTCGGCTCATTCGCGAATCAATCAATTCCTTATTCTGGTAGACCAAAGTCGATATAAAAGTTCAATTAGCAGTTGCGAAGTTTTTGACTGATTGATATCAGAGCTTATCGCTATAATTGCAAATTTGTTCGCATATTTTCGACATATGTAAATCCAGCTAATAGTTCGCATAGTTATTGTTTGTGAATGTGTTATAATGGATAGGAATACTGTACTTATGTATTGATCCTTTCATAGCTGGAAACACAGTTTCATAGTTTTTATGTGTCTATATGTACTTGTTGATCATAATAATGAACAAAAAAGTTGTATTCAATTTTAACGTAAAATCAATATTATTAAGCAGAAACAGTGGCATGTAAAAACATCATCAGTTTAAATTCTCTATGTTGTTTGAGATGAAAAATTTTGAATTAATTCTACAAATTTGATATTTTCATCATTTCAAGTGAGTCAATTTTCAAAGAATGATTGTTGAAGCATTGTGGAAGTCGCTATTTTGCATTTTTAAATCAAATGTTTTGAGATGTTTGTGACGAGATGACATTTGCAGTATGATCATATCCTACAAGAAGGAAGAAAGAAGCGTCAAATTAATTCGTTTATTTATGATCGGAAAATAGTATATTAAATAAAGTCAAGTAGAGTAGCAGAAAAAGAAGAAGTATTATCGTAGTCCTGAAGTACTTATCTCTCTTCGGTCCCTCCTTAATGAGCATCACTTCCTTTCTGCTTTTAAGGATAATATTATATAAGGATGTGATCGATTCCGAATCGTATCAAAATTTCTCATTCTATTTAAATATATTCAAGAATCGTTAATGTAAACATGGCGGTTAGCAAAAACACTCCAGTTATGTGTTAATAACTTCTTTTAGTTTACTTATCAGATTTGCATAATATTCTTGATGATAGCACCAATTACAATGCTTACAAGTGGTTTTTTCCAATGATGTATAATGAAGTTAATGTAAGATAGTTGAAAACAATATCATAGATTTCCCTTCTCTTTTAAAAAGAAAAAGCTATTATTACAAACTCATTAAATTAGTCTATGAAGATTATATCTGAGCTAAGTTTCGTACATCAAAACAGAAAACCAAGAGCTATTTGAAATCAAAAGTTGTTTAGATGAAGTACTGTATGGGATAATGGTATATCAGAAGATAGGAGATCGCAATGTTGTTGAATGAAATTCCAACAAGCAAAATGCATTTGATTTTCTTGCAAGATATATCTAGAAACAAATTTATGTCTCCTAACTTCAAAATACTGCAAAACTGAAGTAGCATCGAAATGATTTGTGGAATTCAATTAGCAATTGCGAAAGAATTCTTTATTAGCTGTTAGTTATCAAACGAATCAATGGAAATACATACAGTATGATGAAGTTTTTACTGGATTTTCGAAACAAAATTCATTTGTTTCATTAAATGTTGAATTGTTCGAGAATTTGTTAAATTTAATCAACGAACTGAAATTTTTTCAAAATTTCTAAAAATTTATACGATTGAATCCATGACAAGAGTTAATATAAAATTAATATAAACTCTGTTTCATCATTTTTCATAGGAAGCCTGCAACGACAGTATTTTCGAAGCGATTAGAAAAGGAATTGATATCTTAGTAAACCAATAATGTAGCGAGCTGTGGGCGTGCCTTACTTTTAGCTACAGATGCTCTTGAGTGAATCATCATTAGTTTCAATCATCTTTCATTGCCTGGGCATCTTGCATCAGAAGATTAGAGGGCCTTGGATATTTTGATATGGTTACTATGGGTTTGTTTAAGGCAGGAAATTTTTTTAGAAACTTTGGCAGAATTAATTATAGAACAAAATAAATTATAATATTTTCATTCTCCTTTTATTTTGCACTATTTATTTAATTATTTAAAAAAAAATTTCCATTTGATTTAATAAATTTTTTTTTAAAAAATAAATAAAATTTGAATTTTAGCAATCATTTTTTTAAGATTACTAATCGACATCTATTTTAAAATCTATTCAAGATTTAAATCGCAGTGGAAATGACCTTAAATCCAAATAATTTGTTACTGGGTGGACTAGGTCCTAGCAGCATAGAGCAAATTTTACGACTCCGACAAGAGCGTAACCAACGAATTCCGAAATGTGCCCGTTGTCGGAATCATGGTACTGTTTCGGCATTGAAAGGTGAATAACTAATAATTTTAATAGTGTCAAAAGATATCTACAAACAGTTCAGATTCACAGAATCGAACGCCAATTCATGAATTCAAAAAAAGTGTCAATTAGTAATTTCATGAAGATTTTTTCAAAAAAATTTTCATGGTAGTACAGATAACACTATTATTTCAATAATCAAAATACAAAGACTTGATAATTTTATTTACTTCACCAGATTTTAAAAAAAAAAACTACTTTCAATATTTATGAATTTTGCTGCTTGAAGCGAAATATTAGAATTAGTGAAAATTGTTGAAAATTGCTTGCTGTTATTAAGATATGATGTAAACATCTTTGTAGGACATAAGCGTTACTGCAAATGGAAAGATTGCTTGTGCGCAAAATGCACGCTAATTGCGGAACGGCAAAGAGTGATGGCGGCGCAAGTTGCGTTACGACGACAACAAAGTCAGGATGAGAAAGAAGCAAAAGATTTAGAAATATTGCTGGGTGTCGAAAGAGGTTCATTTCTTTTCAAAAATTTCCTCGTTCTTGCATTGGTCTTTATTCGATCATTTTAAACTTTTAACAATGATTTTCAATTTTCAAATTTTCAACTTTTAACTTCGAATTGATTTTTTGTAAAATTAATGGATTTATTACATTTTATTGCTTACTTTCAGCTGGAAAACTATTAAAATTCATGCGACAAAATAAAACGACTGCTAGCGATAATAAAACTGAAAATATCGCTGGTAGCAGTCTGTCACTTGAAGAAGGTTACTTGCAGTAATACTGGAATTTCATTTCAGTACTAGAATTTGTTTTCTTATAATAGCAGATTATTTTTAACAATGATTTTCATGGCGAAAATTAAATGATAAACGAACTGTTTATGGTGTAAGAGCGGTTTTTTTTTTTTTTTTTTTTTTTAAGATACTATGATCGATTAACTTTTAAATGTTCCACTTGTTGCTTTGCAAATAGCAGCAGAATCGTATATTTTGAATCAGTAAACATGGGTTTAATTTAAATTTGTCAATAGATGTTAATATAACGAGCCCAGGTGTTAATGGTTCTTGTTCTATTCTCCTCTTTCAGCTAACTAGCTGTGAAAGTAAATATATTTTAGTGGACATTGTACTTCAGTGACCTTTTTCTAACGAGAACCTCTCAGATTGCAGTTTCGCTATTTACCAAAATAATTCAAGCAAATCAGCGGAATAGACTAAAAGTGTAGTATATGCATTTTTTACTCACCAAAAAAAACTTCGAATGATTTTAACGGATCTGAGCTTCGTATAGATTTTTTGACTTCCTCGAAAGTGCGTAACAAATGAAGTAGTCGGAAAGACACTGCGTTTGTTATTATATGATTTTCATTAACGAATGAAATAACAGTCAAGTACAACTATTTACTGCGGAAGGATAATGTATATCTAGATAAATAAACAAAAGAAGGATGAGCAAACGAATACAGTTTGGGACCTATAGGCATGTGAGCTATCTTATATACATTACCCTATCAGATTGCAACATGTCATGGTCAATAAATATATATCAAAATTTGCTGGATAAACAAGATATAAATAATCAGCAACATAAATTAACGAAATTTAATTAGGTTAATTACAGTGCGTGATACATGTTGACAGTGACATGCAGTCGGTAGATTTTTATTCATTTATAATTGATATAAATGTAAATAATTCGTTTTGAATTAATTTATAGTCATGTAGAGTTGTTTCATTTCGATGAGAATGCATTCTGAAGATAAAATTTTGACTATTAAAGTATTTCATTGAAATATTAAAAAAACTTATTTTCATTGATATTTAATTAATATTCTATACTAATTAGTATTACATTGCTTTTTTTATCATAAAAGATGGACATCAAATAGCATCTTGTTAGCTTCCACTGCTTTCCTGCTTTATTTTTAATGACTTCTTCAATGTTCCTTTTTTTTTGAGAAATATGGTTGAATATATTAACGGCAAGGGTCAATATTTTACTTTACTCTTTACTTCATTTATTAGTTATAGTGCAAATTTCAGTAGCGGCAAAATTTTCTCTCTAAACCATAAGCTTGCCAACAATAGAACATTTAATGAGCTCATAGGGATTAATGTTAATCGAAAACATATTAGCACCATAACTGCCAGAAGGTCAGGTTGAATGGTTTTCCCCGCTAAAGGTCATCAAGGAATCAAGTCTGCAATCAAAACACAATTAATTGCATAAATGTACTCCAGCAGAATTGTCCACCAAGGAAGGATTATCCTTGAATCAGGAAAGAATTACAGGCAGATGCCCTTTTATTCCACTACTCTTCCCGGAAATGACGCAATACTTAATTATTATTTCAGTTATACTCTAACTTGAACTATAATCTAACATGGTTAGATTTAAAGACTTTAATATTCGCCTGAAGTATAAAAATTTTTGATTTTTGATGGTTAAAACGAACAATTGTTTATGAACGAATTCCTTTTTTTCAATTAGTTATTCAAGATTATCAACAATAAATTAGCTCGCCAAATTTAACTTTTTTAATAATTTTAAATTAGTTCCAAAATTTAAAGAAAATTTAAAGATTTTTGGAATTCTAGATGATAGAACGAAATCACCGCAATTAACCGATTTGCCATCAACGTCATTAATAAAACCAAAGATATCTTCACCAAATACAGCTATTAATGTGGAACATTTCGCTTTTTCATCCGCAACTTCATATCGACGATCTAGAGACAATGATACAGCAGATCCGGAAAACAATAAGGTTTGAATGAATTCAACTTGTCAAAAATTCTCTAAATTTCAGAAAATTTTATAGAAAATAAAGTACATCATCCTTCAACAGAGCTCTATGAAGAAGTAAAAAATGTTCATAAAATTAATTACAATATTCCCTTTTACAGTCTCGCTCACCATTTGATATGGCAGAATCTACGGAATCGCAGCAACCGATTTGGTCTACGCAATGGTCAAATCCACTAAATTTCTGCACATTTCAGCCATTGGCCCCGCTTCCCTATCGACCTCAACATTTTGGACAAAGTAAAGACTCAAATATTTTGAATTTTCCCATTTTTGATTTCGTATCAGTAAATATGGAAAGTAAAGAAATAAGAATAAAGAGATCAAATTGCAAGATATGATACACTCATAATAATGATAATAATATTTTCACTTCATTAATATTATTATCATAATAATGATAATAATATTAATGAAGCAATTTTACTAATAATGTGAAAGTTCCAATGTTTTTGATATCACTCCGGAACGCACAAATATTCACAAAAAAAGTTTCTCATTGATTTCCAATTATTATTCAGCAGTTAAGATTTAAAATCATTACTCGAGTTATTGAGAACATCTGTTCTGATCAAGATAATAATATTAATTTAAATGAATTTAATAATTATAAGTGCATTTCTTTAGCTGTCTTTCCATTCGGTGTCGGTTGTTATCCCATCAATCCAACTATGCTGTACGCGAAACCTTCAGTTTCCAATATACCCGAAGGTGATCAATATTTACATATCCATTCTTCGCAACTTTTTCTTTCTTTAACCGATATCATTTAATTCGAACTCGAAAACAAAGCCCACCCCTCTGCATATTGCGCTTATAACTGTCTATTTGACTGATTATCATTCTTTTTTTTTTAAATCATCTCTTTTAAAAACAAATTTATGAGGCAAATAATTTCTACATCTAATTAATTGCAGGCGCACCACAGATATCACATTCATGTACTAGCAGTACACCTCAAATCGCTACACAGTTTCTGTACAATTCACTTGCACCACTGCCACCAGTACAGGCAAATCCTTTGGATTATCGACAGCATGTCAAAGCGTCTAACTCAAATGAAGACCTTCTTGATCAATGAAACAAATAATTGCTGATACATTTACTTATTTCAGAAAACGAATGATGTATGACATACTGGGTTAACAAATATAGTTAACTATGCTAAAGCTTTATAAAACAAAAACTCTCTTCAAATACAATGTTTTACTTATAGGTTTATTTTACAATAAAAATCTTCTATAACAATTTACAACTGATAAAAATACTGCAAAAATACAATATACAAATCGTGATAACAAACTTTGAAAAGAAACATAAAAATTATATAAATCAATTATAAATACTATAAAATTACCTGTTAGTGGAAAAAATTCCTAATCTTTAGATTAAGGCAATTACATTAAAAAAAACCACGTAATTTTATTAATTCATAATTTTTCATTTTTCAAAATCGTGAACAAATAAGTGAAACAACTGAAGTATATAACATCATAATTGAACATGCGTGTATAAGAAAAGCAGCAATCGTATAGCACCGTGCTTGAACATGGTTTCGTACATGAAATTTTAATAAGTTTGCAAAATTTTATGCTTGAAGCATGTTTACCAAGCTGTCATTTCTTTCTCATATTCGTCTTCTTCAAAAAACGGTTTATCGATCGAGCTACAAAAAAAAGTGAGGATATAGATCAATACTTAATAATGCAATCAGTGCTTCAAAGGCCTTCCACAATTATTACGTGAAACTTTACTGGTATGCATGATCCAGTGAAAATTTCTTTCACAGAATATCAAGAATTGACTCAGAAATTTGATGGTAAAAAACTCACTTAATCATTACAATACCGCAAAGAATGCAATCACCAGCAACAGTATCATTAATTTCATTGCGTACATGATCCAACTCTTCTTGAACTTCTATAACATGTGAAGTTCTATTATTGAAACAACTTTGACACTTTATGAAATGTTTAAAAAGCCAAATTTTTTTGAATTATCAAACATATCTACCATTTATTTTTTTTGGTGTCCAATTTGAAGAAGTCGATTTTTCTAACTGCCTCTGCAGTAATCTCTCCTTCTCGATTAAACTGTTATATTTTTCCTGTTCTTGCTGCAAAAGTATTTGCACTCAACATGAAACAACACTGCTGAATACTATCATAACAGTCTCATTAATTAGAAACTTATTCGATTAAATATTACAGCGACAGCTATAAAAGCTTTTTTGGAAGATGCTTGAAGTATTTAAAATTGAGAATATAAATCTTTAAAAATGTGTCAATTTATAGAAGTTTCTTAAATTATATGCAATTTGTACCAAATTCCAATGAGATTTCAGCTCCGATTCTAAACAATCTTTGTGGAAAAAATGACGACAATTAAATGTATAAAACGGTCGAGTCATCACAGGTTCCAAACATGAGGAGCACTGATCGTTCGCACGAATTATGGTAAACCGAAAAGAAATTGAAGTTTAACACTTGTTACTAAAAATAATATCAGTGTATGTTAGTAGAGAATTCTTAAAGTCTCGGTTTCCAAAAAGTAAAAATTATACTTATTTTTTGCCTTTTCCATGCTGTTACGGATTCGCTGTGCCATTTCCGTTGCATTTTTCATTTCTAATTGAAGTTGCTAAAAAATGTGGGATTCGTATATCGCGGCTTTTTTTTGCGTTTATAAATAATTTTTTTAGTTACTAAATACAGCAGAAAAAAAAAGAATTTCTTAAATATCAGAAATAGTTTGACCTTGATTTTTCCTGAATGCTCTTTTAGACATTCACATAATGGCCCTTTAAAATATTCGATAGTTGTGAATTCTGGAAAGAATGGTAATAAGTCCTGCAAATAAAGAAGTATGCTGAAATTTAAATGATCCGCATGGTTTGAATTTTAAATTTATAAAATAAACTGCAACATATTAAATTAATGGATTCGAAAGCAAGATCTGGAAAATGAAATAACCTGTATCTTGATGGTATTATCAGATTCTTTCAATAGGCTTACGCAAGCCGCTATGTCTTCCTGCTTCTCAATTACATGCCGCGCTGCAAAATCGAGTTTGAAAAGAAAATTTTATATCAAAAATCAATCAAAGAACAGATAAATAAATGTCAATTCTCGAAATTCAACTCCTAAATAAAAAGAAAATGTCCACTTGCTAATAATAATTAATAGCGAGAGAATGAAAAATGCAGAATGAAAAGTAAAACTGCAACCAATCCAAAACTGCAACCAAAATTTATTTTGATCAACTTAAATTCAAGTATGAGAATTTAATATCTGGATGCAACAAACCTATTTGTAGCCAAACTTTTCGTCGCGTTTCCATCGAAAATTTAGACTTCTCTGAGTTGGGCAGCAAAAAGTCATACTCATTTTCATTGGGTTCCATCATTTGTTTTGCACAAGTTTTTGCCAGTTCGACATCGATCTATAAACATGAAAGCTGTAATCCTAATTTTCTTTTTTCTAATTTTTGCGAAATATGATAAGAAATGATTCAAAAATGAAAACCGTTAAAGCGAGAGAAACAGCTTCGTCGTAAAGCTCGCTCACGCAATACACAAAAACACAACATCGCTTCAGTGCTGAAATAAATGAAGAACTAAAAAATAAACTTTTAAAGTCTTTGAAAATCAAAACTTACAAAAAAAGATCAGCAAAATGTACCTTGTTTTTCCATACAAGTTCTTAAGGCGTATTCAACATCGTACGGAACTGAATTTTTGTCAAAACCATATCTTTCAAAGTAATTCAATAACTCTTCCGTTTTGAACCTAAAAAAAAAAAAAAAAAAAAACAGCATTTCTCGATTGAATATAGGCCTAAGAAATTAAAACAATACGACTTACTCAGCACACAACGTTATCATGAAATTATGCATCGCTCTGCTTGCCCAATTCTCATTTATTACGAAATTGAGATATTTCAAAGCAGCAGTGACCTTAAATTAATGAAAAAAATTACTTTGAAATATTTAATATGGATTTAATAAAGATAACAAAAAAACAGATTTTCAGAACAGTATTTTAAAGTCTTTAAATGAATCAAAATTTGCTTACCATTTTCGTTTTCGACACATCTTGACAACGATATAGTGCTGGCAAAAGACGATCCGATACAAGTGCCTTACCTTCCTCCATCCAAGCTGCTATTAGCTCGGTAGGTATTTTCTCGATTAACATTGGAGAATGCTTATAATAAAGTTCCAAAATGTGCTAGAAAACATGAAATTTTCTTGACGAAACTACGTACAACAATCCCAAAAGTTAAGAACTATTCTTAAAAATCAAGTAACAAGAATATCCCAAAAGCCTGGAATGAAAAATCAATTCATTAATAACGTAAAAGTTCTACTGATTATTTTATATTAAAAAATTATTACTACCTGTTTTCGTATCACTTCCAGAACTTTTTCATAGTCAGACTGCAGCAAGTAAACATTCACAATTGTTACATGGTCTGAAATTTATTTTATATTACTGGTAAAAATGATATCCTACTTTACTCGTAAACTTGTATGGAAAAGTTTTTGGACAGAAGTTTAAAATTTTCAGGAAGGCAAGTTTTTTCTGATGCAACAAACCTTTTAGTTTCTGAGCAAGGTAGAGCAGAATATCAAAATGTGCATGTGAAGTAATTAGATGATAGACTGCGTCACGATTTACTTGCACTGCTGCCTGAAACTTGATTACTTTTTCTCAATTCTGGAAATCCATTTGAAATGGTTCGCTTGTTCTAAAGTTACTTGTTCTAAGTTACTAAAAGAAACTCGTTCCAAAACACTAACCAGAACAACAGAACGAGCAAGAAACAGTTCAATTTGTTGACGCATATTTTTGATTTGCTGCTCAATGGTTATTCCTTCGCTTGCTGACTCTGTCCTCTCCAGTTGTGCTTGCTTTTTATTTCGACGTAACTCTGAGAATTCTGTCAGTTGCACTTCCAACAACCAGAGGACCAAAGTATCTCGTCGTATCTTATCCTGAAAAATTCATACTCATCAATGAGAACTCAGAAAGAAAATATTTCTTAAAAAATTATACACCTTTTCAACAGCAAATAAAGTTAATACCTTTGTATTTGATAACGACTTCAATTTTAGTTCCAAGAAACGTTTAAGACCACTCCGCCGATCCTCCTCGGTTGATAAAAATTTAAGTAATGTGACTTCAAAAGGATCAGTTGATTCATTAAGGACTTCCGCTGCAGCTGTGAAACTAAAACTTCATGTTATTTTTTATAATTTCTTAAAATGAAATCGCTGAAAAAGCCATTTTCTTTACATCGACGTTCTAAATCAATGAAATATAAATGACTTGTAAATTATACTTTTTCTCTGCAATGTACTTTTCAGCTTCTTTCTTAACAACTAGCTGATGTGGTGCTGGATTACTCAACTTATTTGTAATAGCTCGTGCTTTGCCGTAATCACCACGTTCCAAATAGATCTGCCAAATGTCTCTGAAAACAATATAATTTTGCTCTCCGCCAGATGTTGGAAAATAATTACTACTGTTAGAATTATATAGAAGCAAAATAAATACCTAAATTCTTCATTTGGCCGATACTTCCACACACTAACATCAGTATATACCCAAACCATTTCGGATACAGCATCACGGCACATTCCTTTTACTTGACCAGAATCCTGAAAACAACATCGGAATGTAAAATTAATCGAAAAAATCATTATGTAGCATCAGTTTGAAGTTAAATTAACACTCATTACGGAACAAATATTTTTTATTTTTAACTGAAACCTAACTAACCGTTCCAATGTTATCATCAAATGTCAGCTTCTGATTGAGTAATGAAACAGCTTCAATATGATTACTATATAACAACAAAACGTTATATTCTGTTAATGCAACATCCAAAGGATAACTATAACGTCCATCTATTAACTGATGTCTGAAATCCTCCATTAAAAGTTCATTGAAAGCTGCATTAAAATCAGAATTTTTAATCAAGATTTTATTAAATTAATTTGCTCAATCACGAGAAATGTTTTCGGAGACTTCACAGAAGAGCAAAGAAGAACAGTTATACCCAACAAATCATTTTTAGATATTTTAATCCCATCTTACATAACTGGTTTAAAATGATAACTTACTGCATATATGCTTCTTCGATAATCATATCATATGCTTCTGAAGCTGTCAAATCTATTCTTCCCAATGTGTAGCCATCAGCACCAACCCAACAAAATGTAGTAGGTAGCTCACTGCTCAGTTTTGGATAAACCACAAAATTGCTGGGCAAACTGCGCTGGGAATCACCCATTGAATGAAAACGAAGCGGTGCTAAAGTTCGACATAAATTTTGTCATATTCCGTAACATTAAATAGAGGAGATTTAAAGTAGTTCGATAAATCATCTAAATTATAGTTTAAACCCTCTATTAATGCTTATTGAAGTGGAGAAATATGAGTTATACAGCAGACCTAACTTAGTTCAGAAACTGAAAAATGACAACAGGTTTAATGATTAACCTTTTGATGTAAATAAGGATTGTAAGGCAGACGGATTATTTTCAGCAAACGCAGAACTCCAGATTGTGCTCACAACTGGCTGTATCCCAGATACATCATGCTTTGTATTGATTTGTCCGCTCAAACAATACAATCTTCCAGGAAGACAAACAAAGACAACCCACCTGAGAAAACATAAAACTATATTCCAATTTCAATTTTACTGAAAAATACAACCAATTTTCTGCAGAAAACTATTGATACGAAATCTGTTTATTATTCAAAAAGTCCAAGTAGAGAAGAATAGTTTCGTAAATATAAATTAGCATTTTAGTTTTCCTATTCTGAATTAACTGAGAAATTCCAAAAAATATATTCGTAATTAAGTGAAAGTTCATGAGTAAATAATCCCACTTATAAAATAAGACAAAAAAGCGATGCAAAATTTACCTCGATTTTTGGTTTTCATCCTCACATTGACACATTTCAATTCCGGTCACAGACAAATCTTTTACTCCGCTTAAATTATTGACTAGTTCACGAACATAAGCAACTGTTCCATTTGTAACGATCGATGACTCAAACACAGAACCTGTATTGAAATTTTCTGGATAATATCGAAGTTTTGAGAACACAAAGCTGATGTATAAAAAAATGTTTGGGAATGCATATGAGTACATGAGAATGATACGAGTACAGCTTTTTTTCAGAAGCTTTGAAAAATCGATAGTTCTATTATTCATAAGAATTTGAGTATTTCCAAACAGCGCTACTAACTTCTAATCTCAGAAGGTGGATCTGTTTTCAATCAATCATTCATTAGATCCTATTAGATTTCATAAAATCACCTTTTGTAGTGCCCAAAACGATGAAACCTGTTTCGTTATCCGTAGAAATTTCCATATTCCAACCCACGGAACTTATTACATGTCCCTGGAAAGTTTTTTAAATATTTTCAGGACGCTTAAAAATAAAACATTAGAATCATAGAGCTTCCATCTCGAATTTCTCTGAAGTAACGAATGGTTCTACCAAATCCAATTTTGTATAACACAAAAACACTTACTTTCAATTTCTTCAACTGTTTCGCCGAATCATGCTTCAAATTTAAGTAAAAATTATCGGCACCAGTTGTACTTATAATTGCATGACGACCATTAGGGCTAAGATGAACATAAGCAATACGATCATGAGTTAATAATGGCAAAACAACATCTGCAACATAGTTTATTTAAGAAACATTTACACTACGAATTCAAGAAACTATTGACAGCATGTAGAAAAACTAGAATTTGTCTAAAAGATCGTAAATTTAAGCAGATAAGATCAATTTGCTGTGAAATAGAGGGCTAATATTTTTATTATAATGTTTAAAATGGATTTTGCTTATTACAAAGAATCAAAACATTCATCGTTCATCGTACATCTTAAATAATTTGATAAAACTGAATGTTAAAAAAAAACACCAAAATCCATCTGAATTCAAAATCTATAAAAATATAAAAAAAATGCTAAGAGAAGTGATCAATTCTCTCCAAGAATGTTGCTAAAATTAATTGCGATAATGTTACCAATTTGTCTGCTAGTATTTTGAAGTGGATAATGAAGGAGTTGCCGTGCACCGATTACCAGTAACATTTCACCATTGCTCGAACACAAATGAGTGATTTGACCTTTCGGTCTAAAATTCAATCATTTTTATTTAAAATTCAGAATTATGGTAATAAGAAAGATAAATATTACCGGAAATCGACTGCTTTCTTGATAAATATTGCGCTATTTGGCATACATCGATTATCCATCTAAGTAATTGTCAGGTTACACGGATCGAGTTAGTTAACTTCTGTAGTATATCCGTATATATCAGTTGAGAAATATGGACCATACTGCATCATTTATGATGCAATAAAATATATATCAGTAATCGATCAATATTTGCATCTAAAAATCAATGAAAAAATACATTACAAATTCGCAAAAACCATATGATTGCAGCAAAGAATGACGACTGAATAAAAAACAAAGAATGAAATAACATACTTTATATTATGTTATCCATGTTTTTAAACATAAAGGTCAAAGGTTAACTAAGTGAATATACAATCATCGTACACTAACTACTACGTCTTCTCCTCTTCCAAATACATTCTGTTTATTCATACGTTTGAAAGCGTTTTCTAGAGAAAAGATTATCTTTAAAGCATCATTAAATCTATGCTACCGTAAATAAATTTTAATGGCGTAAATTCTATCAAATACTTATTAGTAAGGAATAAACGAACTTTCACAGGATCATTACTCAAAGAGATCTTGAAAGAAGAATCGGACAGCGCTGCATCCTATCCCACAGACTTTTCTTACGTTTCTAAGCGCTCTTACGTTCACGTATTTTTCAGACGTTTTTAAGAGCGATGGTCTACGTATTCGCTAGTTTCTTAAAGCATACGTAAATCAGAACATAAACAGAGAACATTTCAAGTGATCGGAATGAGTAACTGGGAACTAATCAAAGAACTGAATGAAATTTATGGCTCGTTTATTACTAAGCGATTGTTGTATTTATAGCATGCATTGATGTGTTTATCCCAAATATTGATTTAATTGAGCGCTCTTGTGATAGCTTATTTCCGCATCATTTCCCGTCAAGAAAAGCTCAAGTTGACCCAAGAATTAATAAAATCAGCTCAAGTTGACCTAAGGACTAATAAAATCAGCTCAAGTTGACTCAAGAATTAATCAAATTAGCTCAAGTTGACCCAAGAATTAATAAAATCAGCTCAGGTTAATCCAAGAATTAATAAAATCAGCTCAAGTTCTAATAAAATCATGATATCTCACAGCAAGCTTCCGGTCCTTATTTTTGTTTCAGTATTATCCGGCTTCCGTTGACTAAGATGGTGTGCATGTAGCACTGAATGCCCAACGAGAAGTGAATGCTAGCGTTATGAATGTGAGAAATATTCTTATCCGTTTCTTGATCCGGTCACGTAATGATATTTCAGGTTTCTGGGTGTATCACTAAAAATAATTAATGTTGAATTAATGGATGTCCATAAATGAGATTGCTGACTTCCAAACAAATGTGACATTTATAAGTCGAACTTAAAATAACTGACTACAAGTAAGGCAGCTAGAAAAATTATTGTCAACATGAGTCATTCGAGATGGTCATTGGGTCATTCGAGATGGTCAGTAACTAATTGAATTATGCGAATAACTTCTTAATATTCTATAGAATTTAAAGTCTTCGAATTATGAGTAATTTCAATTTTCTATTTTCACTAATTTTGAGCAAAGGAAAGTTAATGCTTCATAAGTTTCAAGAACTTAATTTTCCAGTGAAATTGAATCAAATTTCGATGTAAAGTGATTCAAACGAAGATGACTTACTATAAATGAATTTAAAAATGATTTTGAGTCAGATGAGTTATAAGTTTTTCTTATTACTTAAAATCAATGAGTCCTTTCATTTTCAATTCATCTGAAATCACTCCTTTTTTTATTTTTTCAGCAAAGTTTGCACTGTAATTTATCTTTGATCTTATATGACTTTGTATTTATAACAATAGCACTAAATGCAGAAATAAAAGAAACAGTTCTATCTCTGAATACGATGCAGAATTTCCTGGAACTGCTTTGCATGATTTTATTTTCGTAATAATGGTACAAATTTCTTGAAGATTTTGAAAATTTTAAAAGCTTAATTGTGCAGAAAAAAATTCTTTTTAACGGTTAAACCGATGAAATGTTTCCATGTGCTATTTTATTTATCTATTTATTTGTTTATTTGATGCAAAAAGTTTTTCAATATTTTAAAGTTGTATTGAATAATTCAACAAACATTCGACTACATTATCACTATCTTAGCAATATTTCATTTTCACAACGGCTAGAGCATAAATTGTTGGCAGTGTTCGCATTTCAGTTATGGCCATTTTTTGCTTTTTCAAAAGCATATATGAACATGCTATGAAGAACTCAAATTTTATGATTTTTAAAGTTCTAAAAGCTTGAAACCACTATTTTTAATGGTTTTTTTGAAAAGTTTACTTTCAATTATTATAGCTTAAATGCGGACAATTAAATTTTTCTGGTCTTTATTTTTTTTTAAATAAAATAAATTTTTCTAATCTATCACTTTTTCGATTCTAATGCAAACTTTTAAATTATACAATAATAAATCAGTACAGATGGCGTAAAAGACTTAGAAATTCGAATTTTTGAGGTTCAGCTACTAAAAGGAGTTGATTACAATTAATAATCAATTTAACTCGTGCTTTGCATCTAAAATTACAGGTTATACTAATTTCAGGATGCGAGCTATGTTGAACTGTAATCCAGTCTTTGTTTTGGTAATTCCAACCATAATTCATAGTTTCTAATTACCTTACAAGAATAATTAGCAACTGGTCATCAAAGGATGTATTATTTGTGATTCATTTGCTATATTTCAATATCTATTAAATGTGTGCTATAATTTCTGATATTTTTGATAAAGTTGCATAAAACACTTTTTGGTTTTCCATCTAGTGAAAATTCTTTAATTAAATCATTATTTATTTATGTTTCTACAGTATTGTGATTTCATACTGGAAGAATTGCTTAGCAATTTTCTTCTCTGTCGTTTTTTGATATTTCTTAATGATGCACTCAATTCGAAATTGCTACATTTGCCCTTTTGACTGTATATTTCCATAAATTTCAATTTCAAATAGTTATTATTGCGTTTTCTGATATGAGTGAAGTAAAGTTTTTTTTTTTCATATTTTTAGAAAAAAACTACTTTATTACTGTACTTTATTCCAAGTAATTTTTGCCTATGGTTGAGTAATAAACTTGGAATCTCTTCAAAGACTTCAATTTTCGATTAAAAGCGAAAAATTACAAAACTCATAAAGATTTCACACTTATTTCCCTACAATAATAATTTTAATATATCCCTACTTTTAATGTATTTCCATTTTAATGTATTTCAGAAACATTCATTCTTTAATCCAACTTTCGAAGTGGTTCTCGAATTCTTCATTTTTTTAAGGCTCTTCAATATTTTTTAACCAAACCTTTTTTTCTAATAATTTAATTTAGCATGAGGAAATTAAATATGAAGTTATTTTCTGCTATTTCAAAAAATCGCAGAACAAAAAAGGTTAGTATTAGTATAAGTATTAGTAATCAGAGATGTACCGGTTAGTGAATCATTAATTAATGAATCATTGAGATCTTTTCAGGTAGAGTGCATGGAGTTCAGGCCTACATAACCTGCTTATAGTTGCGAGTAACAATCTTACACTCAAAAAATTTATTTAGGTTATTGTGATGGTTAAGCTTTGAAGCAGAAATCTTTTTTTTTTTCCTGTTCTCCATTATTCTTGCTTTCATAACAAAAATTGTTGAAACTATTAATGCATTCATTTTCTCATAAATGCACAACAGAGTTTTATATGATTCTCACTAATGCTTCTGTCTGAAAACACTAAGGAACAAAAATAGAATTTAAAAAATCAATTATAAAAACTTTCAAATTTAGAACTTGAAAATTTGCTAATGATTAGCTCATTTTCATCTCAAAATACATGCAGAAGTGCTAATTATACTTGAACACGAATTGAAATTATACTAAACATACCAAAATCTTTATACACCAGTTACAATTAATTGGACAATACTGAATTGATATTGAATGAATTATTTATTATTGAATGAGTTATAATTGATATTGAATGAGTTATTAATTAAATATCATTTAGAATGTAAAGTTATAGATAGTAACAGTTCTTTTTTTCCATTTACAACCAGTTTTTTATACCTCGAAATAAAGTTTTGGACTTCCGGTATAAAATTTTGCCAGAAGAACTTCCCGGTATAAAATGCCATTATTGGCATTCAACGATATCGTAATGTAATTGCTGCAGACAACAAATTTGTAAAATCTAGTTTGAAATGAAAAAGAATAATCAAAAGGAAGAGATGAAAAAAGAGTAGAATAGTTTTTTAAATAATTCGCAAAATATTTTGAAATGTATTACAGGAATGATATTGAACTTTCGAATCTTAGCATGAAACGGTAATTTAATTGTAATCATGAAAAGAGGAAAAGTTTGAGTATTCTTAGTAACAATGTTAAGTTTATTACTAATTTTCTTCTCTTAATACAGTACGCTCAACTTCACTCTTCAACATAATTTGTAGATCCACTTAAGAAAATGGAATTGAGAGTGAAAAAAAAGTAGTAGTAATACTGAGACTCTAAAGAAGTAACTTCTTCAAAACTTTGGACATAATTAGTCCTATCATAAATAAAACTTCCATTCTAATATTTTATTCTGTTTTTCGGGCTCTCCACACTAATTATCTGTGCAAAAATTCAGTACTAAATTTAAGATATGATTTATGAACTTCATTTCGATGGATATAATGCATTTCGATTTTGCATTGGATTCGCAATTGGGCTTTAGAAAATTTTCTTCCACATGTGGGATAGTTTTTTTACCCTACAATTATTTTAAAAGAAATCTTTATCAACCCAGATGAGAAACATAAAATCATAATGTAAAAAGTTTGTTGGAGGGAGGCGATGCAGCCGACGCTAAAGTTGACAATAATTATAAGCGATTCTCCAAACATATGCTAAATGAATTGTTACTATTACACATGTTTTAATCATCCAAATAAGAATTAAATTATATATTTATTGTTTGATATTACATTGTCATTAGAAATAAGAAATTTATGTGTAATACGTTAAAATTTTTAATTAAAATTGAAATATACAAAGCATTTTCACAGTTTGCACATATTATTACAATTATGCAATTATAATTTTTTTCTTTAATGAAGGTAACCTTTGACTCCCAGAAAGTAAATAAAAAAGTATAACTTTGATATAAAATGAAGTGAAAATATTTGAATGCAAATATTAGTTTGTCTTTCTTTTATTTTCTTTAAATAAACATTTCGGAGAAGAAATTGAAAAAAAAAAAGTGATGAAAGAATAGAAAGGAGAAATATTTCACGTTCCGTAGACTAAACTTTGAAAAAAAAATAGAAATAGCATTCAAAAATGATTCTCCATTAAAATTAACAACAGGTGCAGTTGGAACGGAAATCGATTTAGAAGTCAGTTAACCTCTCATTTGCATTTACGATATAATTGACCTTTGCCGTATTTCATTGGTTTATTTTTGTCTCTAACAAACATACTTTAAAGTATTTGCTCATCTTTTTTTATTTTGGTCCTTTCTCTCCACATTTCAAGATTTTTCTTTCCCCAAGGAGCGAATTATATAAACCACAGTTAGTTTCAATTTTAATGGAGTTATGCATATATTTCACTAGAAATAATAGCTATCATTGAAGATACTGTGATCATTTACTTTATTTAAGCTTCTTCTCTAAAGCTACAGATTGAAATTTATTGAACGGATCACTGCTAGCTATATTTATTCTCAAATTGATATATCCATATTTCAATTTTCGGCCGAAAAGAAATGAATAACTTCCTCACTGGAAAATTTTTAAAAATTCATCGTTTTTCTCCAAATAAATTTCTACTATTATGTTTTTTAAACATCCATCTTTTCCTCATATAGTCAATTGATTATCTGCGCATAGTACAGAACAGATATTATTTCTCTATCTAAATCATGAACTATTGTTGATCTGAAATGCTTGAAAGAATATCAAATTAGTTTTGTCTATGTTTCCAGCTGAGAGATTCTATTAACCTGCCTTATCTTTCCACTTTACACACTCAAACTTCATTTTCTCTTTTCATCACTTCTTCCAATCAGTTCTTCCAATTCAACCTGGAAAAGTCTGTCGGAACAATAAATCAACTCAATCACCTTACCTCAATGTTTATCGCGCATTTTTTTGTATTCGTACCCATCTTTGTTTAATGTATCTATTTATATATCTACTTATATGTATCTGTATGTGTATTCATGTGGTTGTGTACACAACAAATCAGAAATAGTGTGATCATGAAACAGCCGTATGATGATTATTTTACTTTGTCACAGATTCTTCTACATTTTGCAAATTTTCGTTGAAATCAATTAATATGAGATTTTGCTTAAGGACTATCGCTATAAAATGTTTACATTACATATCCTTAATTCTGAAATCATTGTATTTGAAAATTTAGTGTGATTAATTTCAGTGTAAAGTCAATGTGATCAATTTTGTTAGATCCGTTATGAGCAAGTATAATTCAGATTAGATCCATTATGAGCGAGTATGATTCAG
>JARVGP010000064.1:0-42291 GCA_029876185.1 Mansonella ozzardi | reverse complement strand
GTTAGATCCGTTATGAGCAAGTATAATTCAGATTAGATCCATTATGAGCGAGTATGATTCAGATAAGCTATACACACAACGCATAGTTCTTTTTTCTAAACTAAGCTAAATAATGATTTTCATTTTAAATATTTTAGATGGAATATAAGCGTGATTTCTACCTGCCATTCTTTTCTCCATCTCATTGATTATTTCACGTTATGTCTGAAGCAAATATTTTCACACACTAAGCTATTTTCCGTCTCTTATATGTTGTTTTATTTCCTTCCTTTTATGTTCTCTCATTCGGAAAAATTGACCGGTTGCGGTAGACGTCGATGTTTGACGGTAATGGTATGTATGTGTATGTTGTTTGAATGTATATGTAATCTCTCTATGTATGTATATGGGTACGTATATGTATGCATGTATATAACTATGTATGTGTGTGATGTATATATGTTGAATGTGGTAAGCTGATGGCGCAACGGCACAAGCAATCTTTTTAGTATTTTATTCCGTCAAATAACACTTTTGCCTCGATATCAAACTATACTTTTCCGTGTTTTTCTCATATTATTACGAATATTTTAAATTCTGCAAAAATTCCACTGTACTATTACATTTCTCTACGTTAATCTATAAATTTAGTTTGATTGATTTTCGGTGCAATTTGTAAATTGCAAAAAAAAGGAGATAATTGAGGCAATAATTGCGTTCCGCATTGTTAAGATAGAATATATTAGTTTTAATTCTTCACTATATCTCTTTCAAAAATGATCATCGATAATCATTTGAATAATACATAAGTTTGAATCATCGATATTTTAGATTGATTGATTGATTTGATTAACTGATAACTTTTTTCATTATCAATATTTATAGAAGTAATTATTAATTCTAACTGTTATTGAATTTTAGAAATTTATATTCCAAAAGAAATTTTCACTTTTACTAAAATGTAAGAATTATTTAGAGGGCAGGCAGTTAATAGTTTTGATTGTTAGCAACACTTTTCTTTCTTTTCGCTTTACTTTCCAGTTTTTCACTTTAGTAATTGCTTTCTTTTTCTTATATTTTGAAGGACAAATTTTGCTTCCTTTAACAGCAAGAAAAAAAAAAGAAAAGACTTCCGTTATGTCGTAAAAGTTCAATAGCGTCGCTTATTTTCCACACTCTTCTCTGTTCACTTCACATTATCCATTCCTCTATTTTTTTTTTCTTTTTTTTTCATCCAGCAAATGTTACGATACGATTCTGTTTTGTATATTGTGACCATTTCTTCCCAGATGTGTCCGTCGATAGATTGTTCTTACCGTTCTCCCACCCATCATTGAAGATTCTATGAATTGTAGGAGAAGTTTGTCGGAGTGGGAAAAAAAATTGTGCCACAGGATAACGTATTTTTTATTTGTGCGTGATTCATTGTGGGAAACTGGAAATGTTACCAAATTAAAATCAATACAAAAATCTGACTGACTTTTGCAATTTGAATTTTATTCTGTTTTTTTTGTAAATTTTTTTTTAACATTATTTCATTTATATTTTGCATGGTCTGAAAATTCAGACTCTGTTAAACATCTGGAACCAATAAATCACAGTAGACGATGAATCGTGATTTTATTTAGCTGAATGTTCATTCCATTCAATTCCTTACCATCGAGAAAAGAATTAAATAAAGGACGAAGTTACGATCGTTTTTAGAGGAACTTTGGCCTTCACAAATGAATAATTAGATACAACAAGGAATTAAATCGCTTTATTCATTCCGTACAAATTATTTGATTACTTTTTTGAATTCATTCAAACTCATTGCAACTGCCGATAAAATTCTCGGAATTCACTTTTTCTTTTTTTTTTTTTTTTTAAATGAATTCTAAAGACTTAAATTTTTTTTAAATTAAAATCTTCAGAATTAACTTCTTTAAATCATCGTTTGTTCGAGAATTGTTCAGCTTGGAAGTTGCATATTTTACAATCTGCATATCTGGGAACATTTTAGAAGCCAACGTATTTTTTATGTTGTCAGAACGATCGACTTGTTCAGGATTACGGCAAAGCTGTTCATTGATATGAGCAGTATTCATGAATACGAGCTTGGGTAATAATGCAAAATGTTGAGAATGATAACTCTGATAATATCTTTCAACTGATGAAATTTGAGGAAGCTGGATTCTATAGCTGAACTTTAAGTGCATAACAAAGTGTCAGCTGAGCAATTAAAGTAGCTTTAATAGAATAGAAAAGCTATTGTGAATTCTAAAAATTTGATAATATGAGAAGGAATTGAAGCTTCGAAAAAATTTAATAGTATGAGAAGGAATTGAAGCTTCGAAAGTAAGTAGCAAATTTAATTTCGACTTGTTTTAGCTAACTCTGTATTTTGTTTAAAAAGAGCTATTATTAGCTCAATTTTAAGCATTTTCTCTGTCGTTCACTTGCTATTAGTGGAAAATACTATTTATATGGGAGATATCGGATCGGATCTAATCCTGTCATTTGCAGCAATACTATCATCAAATTATCTCTGTCAAATACTCATTGATTCATAACTGATTACTAAGTGAGGCTAATAATGGAATGTATCAGCATTTATTGGACATAACGAGTTGATGATTAATTTGTTGATATTGAAATAATTCTTATCATTGATAACTATTTATTGCTGTTTGAACTGATTAACTGATAACAGAGTGTGTCATATTACTGATTTGTTGATACTGATACTATGTTTATCACTAATAACTGTTTTTGACTACTTGTAAGTTTCTAAAATTCGATTAACTACTAATTATCATTTGCTACTATTTTTTAGATATAACTCTAACAAGCAATCTTAGTAATTTTATTGTTTACATCTATTTTTGAGTAATTATTAGCATTAATTTGAAAGAAGCAAAAAATTTTAGGAAAATATGTTTTATAATTATGGTAAGTAGGCAAAGGCAGGCAAGCACATTCATCCATCTTCTCAGTCTATTCTGGTATATTTTGCCCAAAACTGTGTTTCAACCACAGACACACAAGCACCTCTTGAAAGGCACTGAACAAATCTTTCACTGTTCGTTTAGTTTTATGCAAACATACTTTTTTCTCTAAAATGATTCATTTAAGAGGAATTGTGTCACTCTTTTTTGATTTCTTTTTTTTTTTTTTTGGGAAAAATACCAGGGAAAAGGTCTTTTACAGTTCAGTTTGTTCAACAGTTGTATATATGAGTGTATAACTATTGAAATATAATGAAGTGAACGATTTTTGCTATTACAAAAACAAATATTTCAGAATTTTAGGATTTTTTTCGCATAAATTTTTCTCAAACATTTTTAGATGGATGGTTTCATTTTGAGGTTAAAAAATTTCGACTCTATTTAGAATCAAAATTTTATTGAACCAAATATTAGTTTATAAATAGCTCTTTCAAGTTATTTTACTTTATTTTTAATCAATCAAACATTTTAAGGCTAAGTTATACTAAAATAGCTTATTCCGATACTTATCGCTATATGCAGCACCATTTTCGGCTCACAATTCGCAACTGGATGAGAAATAAAGTAAATCTTTGCGAGAGTTATACTGATTCAAGAATTTTGACTGCACAGTGTATTTTGATTCTTTACAGAACATATGAGAACGACCCATTTTTTTTTATGGCACTTTGATGAATGTTACGAAGTGTGGTGCTTAAAAATAAATTACCGGTTTAAAATACAGTATTTTTAAGTCATATTTTTAAACCTTAAAATATAACATTTCTAAACCGTAAAATGCAGTATTTTTAAACCATAAAATGCAGTATTTTTAAGCCATATTTAAGTCATAATATAGTATGCATATATTTTTTAAATTATATCTTAATAAGTTCTTATAATTAACTTATAGAGGATGCCTTTTGCACTAACCACTCTTTTATCTATTTATGCAGGTATATTTGGAACGACTTGAGCCTTATGTATCAACTTTTCATTATGAAGAAATACTATCAAATCACTATTCGACCATGAAAAATCTAGCAAAAGCCTATATTTTTTCAATGTATTTATCTTTTCAAGATGTACCTCTATCTTTTCAATTGAAATCTGCAGTTGTTTTCATAAGATTTTAACTGTAGTCCCAAAATAAATAATGGGAATGAATGAAGATTACTCATCCATGTTCACTTCAGCAAATAATATTTGTTTTGCTTTTGATTCTCAGATCATAATTATTAATTGAAAAATTAGCATCTGAACCCTGTCACTGAAGTATTATTTCAATGAAAGTTGCAATACCAACTGATAGAATTTGCGGAAAAGCTATGCATCAAATAATAAAAATTCAAATTGATTGAAATAATTTTTGTAATTAATTATTCATCAATAGTCATAGAGTAATATGCATATTTTGTTTTTAACGTAGTTAATTTCCTACAGGTAAGAATATTTACTTTGAGTTTCAGTTCTACAAAGAATTCATTTTTGTACTGGTTGTTCATTGGATATAAAACTAAATATATTATTACAATTCAGAAATCAATTCGAAGAAACAAATGCGACTAAAAATTTTTTTGATTCTTCTCCCAGTTCTGTGAATTTATCATCTTTAATGGTTCTGACTAAGATTTTATGGAGTTTTTTAAAAGCTGAATAATTGTGATCCGATTAAATCAAGTAAATAAACCAAATGTCCGTAATATTTAAAAAACTTTTCAAAAAAAATAAATAAATAAATAAAAAACCTTTTAAATCACGATAACATTTAAAACCTGTATTTGACCATTTGAAAGTTGCATGATTATATCTTATCTTTATTTCAGCAAATGCGATTATAATAAATCATACTAGATTTTTGCAAATAAGCTTTGTTGACTGAATTCTTAACAAAAACCGATTCGAATAATTAATTGTTCATACTTCATATGCAACTGCATTTGTGTTATAGTTTAGAATTTAAATTTCTACACTTCTATATTATCAATAATTCATTGCAAGTTTCTTGCATTACGGAAGTTGTAGTTATGTTGCATTCGTTGCATAAATCACTCGATAATGATAGTTAATATTATTCAAGTGTTATCTTGAATTATGTCACAGGAACAGATGTCACATAGCTTAAGCTAATTTAAATTCAACACTCATTTTTGCCTTTAACTATCACCATATTTTCACAATTTCCTATAATCTCAAATTAACCCTTTCGAATCACTGAAATAATTTTCTATATTAGATTTTCGAAAAAAAAAAAAGATATAATCATTTACTATCTCACTTCCCAAGAAACTTTTACATAAAGCATATGCAAAATTTTAATCATATTTCACTATAAATAATCGACTATCACATGATTACAATCATTTTATCACGATAAACAAGTGCTGAACTGCACTTGTTTATCAGTGGAAGATTGCTATCAACGGGATTAGAAAAAATGCGCAGAAATATCCCGCTGATAGCAATCTTTTGCTAATAAACAGGTGCAGCCCAGCGCTTGTTTAATGATAAAATGATTACTCATGGGTCCGTTATTCTCATTTGTGTAGAGATAGAAGTTTTCTCATTATAACTTTTATTACAGCATTAGAATTCCAATTTATAACTTTATTTCCAAAAAAAACTTTTCTGCCACAAATATATTTTCGCCTACTAAAATGGTCTTTTCGAATTTCTACTTTGTATGTTTGGTAAATGTGCGCATTATATATTCATCAATTTTTCAAATTAATTTTTTCAATCTTAACTTCAAAACTTTATACTCTCATGTCTTAACGTGAGACTTATAAATTTTACTCAGATTTTGTACTATTCCATTTATTTCCTATATTTACATTTTATCGTATTTCGTTATGTTTTTATTTTTTAACTGAACATACCATTTCAGTGTGAGCTTATTCCAAAAAGTTCTTGAGAAAAGCTGACGGAAGACAAAATGTCATCCTCAAAACAAAGTGCTGAAAGTGAATATGAGATCGCTTATCGTTCTACTATCCAACCACGTACAGCGGTTCGTACTCAAAGCCGACAATCCGGAAGCTACAGTAGTGGTACAGTGGTCGGTGGAGGTGGCGGTAAGACTATTTTTCTATGATTTTATGCAATTACTGATAAACATCAAAAAAATTTTAATTAGAAAGATGATATATCATGTCTATGTTTAGCAGATTTATTAGTTAAAATACAAATCGGTATTTCACTATTTCAGTTAAAATTTCTTTTCACTGATATATGAAATGATATAGCTCAGCTTGTAAACGTTTAGCTTTAATTCACCCATTAATTATATTATTTAAAAAAAATATTTTTTTCATTGCCTGAAGAAAAATTTCAATGTTTAATTCTATGATTGCTGTCGATAGTTTAAAAATTCTAAACCACATTAATATTTTCTAATAAAAATCATTCCTAATATAAACTTTATGTCTGTTATGATTCAACTATAGGTGAAATTTTAAACATTGAATTTTAGAACTTAGACGGGCTTGATATAACTTCAACTCAGCTACAAAATGAACAGGTAGAATTGATATCCCAAATTGAAGATTTTCTTTTATGGGTAGTCGTAATGATTCTCCACAAATCCTTATATTAATGTAAAATTCTAAAATTTTAAACGACAATGAACTAGAAAGATAGTTAAGCTAGCTGTACAGATATCTTATGGTTTTATTTTGTTCTATGTTTATTTCTTCGCTTTAAAAAAATTCTTATTAATCTCCTAAATTTTCTCATTTCTGTTAATTAATGTCAAGCATTATTTAATTTTTCGTATGTTCATCACAAAGTGATGCAAAGATAAAAAGATCCCTTTTAAAGCATTAATATTTGGATGAGCTTATTCCTAATATATTTGAAGGTTTTTATTTTTGTAGTATGTGGAGGCATGAGAGAATTTGGTATACGTTAAATTTCCATTAACATTGGTAGACAATACCAGTACCGGTTGTTTGTAGGGATTACAGTGATCGCTTTTTATGTGGTCGCTAAAGAGAAAAAACTCGTTTTTGAATACAATTTTCTGTTAAGGAGCTAAAATGATTTTAAAAATCAGAAATTTTATTTTTCTTCTTTATTTATATACTTCCATGATACAGAAGGCAGACATATATGTAACTATATCAGTAAAATAAAATGTATAGTTCATAAGGAGAAATTTTCTAGCAATAAAAGTGTTAATTAGTTGAATCTAGGATCAGCAATCATTATTGCAGACAATCGTACTGTGCTTGCACTCTTCAATGCCGTTTCATTTTGCAGATCTTATCAATTAAACTCGTTTCAAATTATAGTTTTAAAAAATATTTCGGGGAATTTTTTAACTGAAATGGTTATAAAACAAATAATCACTTATGAAATCATTAGATGAAATGACCTTCAATAAAGAATTCAAATAGATTTCTCATTGAAAAATTAATGAACCCGGTTTTTACATTGCAGTCGTCTCGAGCTGTACTGTTCCACTCTTTTCAACCTATCTTTTTACATCACTTTTAGCTGAAAAGTTTATAAATTTCCATTATAAAAGTCTTAAGTAAATACTCATAAGCTACAAATTGTTCGAACTCATAAGCTACAAATTNTTTTACATTGCAGTCGTCTCGAGCTGTACTGTTCCACTCTTTTCAACCTATCTTTTTACATCACTTTTAGCTGAAAAGTTTATAAATTTCCATTATAAAAGTCTTAAGTAAATACTCATAAGCTACAAATTGTTCGAACTCATAAGCTACAAATTATTCGACACTTTGCCGAAGATATTTTCTACTGTGGTATAAGCCGCGTTCGTTTCCTTAATTTGTTCTGAAAATTGCTGAATAATTCAAAATTATCTCACATAGGTAGATGAAATGAAAAGGCATGTTATTATAATAGCATGAAGAAATTTGTTATACATATAGTAAAGATAAGAATTACAGAAAAAGATCAGTAATTAAGTGATAAGAATGAAATGATATCGCATTTAGTGATATCGCCAGAAACAATCGAATATTTCGAGAAAGTGATTCATCTTCATAACAAGATAGTGTTGTTTCATAGTGTAGCATTTGCATTTACTGATTGATTATTTTGATTGATCACTGATTATTGATTATTCATTCACTGATTGATTTTTATGTGCAGAAAGTTGGAAGAGAATTTGGAGAAAAGAGAGAAGTTACAAGCCTAGCGAAGTTCCATGCCTAAGTTAACAAGAAATGATTGAAATATCAGTGTGAAAGCATCTGTAGTACTAAGTTTAATGAGATTTTAGGCAATTTTCTTATCTTTCACAATATTACTGTAAAATATTTGAGACTTATTGTGTGAGTATTGTTCAGAGCAAAGTAAATAGATTAAGTGCACATTTTACTCGATCAAAATCATCATTTCAGTTTACTTTCTCATTTTGTTTCATTTCTACAATTGGCAAACGTATCACTTGGTGAATCTCACTCGCAATCTCACACAGATCAATAATCACCGTTGTCATATTCTGTAATGTGATGAATTTTTCGGAATTCATTCTGGGATCTCTCGTACTGCGCACTAGATGTTATAGCATAAATAGATTATTTAGCTGGATAAAATAGAAGACAGGGATAAAGTGATAATTCATTTGTCCCATGAAAATTCTTTTCGACCGATCGTTAATGCCCTATTCGAGGTTTTTTTTTTGTTTTACTTTCATTGATGTGATAATGAGAAATACATGCTCATTTTTCTATTTCGTTCCCAGGATAATTTAATTTAACTCGAATAGACAGTTCATAATATGGGAAGTTTTTATATGACAAAATGAACTTGATATTTCATTCAAAATCCATAAAAAGCAGGAAAATTCTTAGCAAAATTATGTCTTCAATCAATAATTAATTGCTGGTCTCCTAATAAGCAGGTAGTTTTTGTACAATAGGCAGTAAAATGATTTTTGCGGGCATCAAATTATATTTATATTGCACTCTTGAAATGATATCACTATTCCAATTTTTAATATTTCAAATAATTTCTTAAAAACATTTCTTCCGATTTAGCTTTTTTTTCTCATCCAACCTACTCATATTTATTTTAATGCATAAGATTCTGAATGTAACAATAACTTGCATGGAAAACCGTGTGGCTTCTACATTTCGAATTTACAGGGACTACGAACAAAACTTAAATGCGGTGTTTATTTTTTTGGTATTACTTTATGCGACCTACGAAGTGATTCATTTATGAGATTCTATTCTATCTCTTTTGAAAACTTAGTTTGAAGTTTTTAGAAGTGATTTTCTCCAAAAAATTATTTTGAATTTAAAAAGATGATTTATTTCCTTTTTCAGAGGATTTGATACGCAAATTTAAAGGATTTGTCCTAGTTGAATTTGTTCTTCAAAAACAAACAAAACTAGTGATAAGTAAGAAGTTTATAATATTTGAAGGATTAGAAATTAATAGCTTTGTTTCAGTTTTTACTGTCTTAATTATTTGGTAAACAAATATTCGTTTAGAAAAAAAAAACGAATTTAGAAATATTCGTTTAATTCCACTAATTTCTTCTGACTGAACCTCAAAATTGATGCATGTATACTATGAAGGTACAAATTTGGAACAATCGATCCAGTACTTCCTAGTCAGGTACCATGAAGGTACAAATTTGAAACAACCATTCTAGTACTTTCTAGTCAGTACTTCCTAGTCAGGTACAATGAAGATACAAATTTGGAATAATCATTCTAGTACTTCCTAGTCAGGTACCATGAAGGTACAAATTTGAAATAAACCAGTCTCCTATGTACTTCCTAGCCAGAATTTCAGTAACATTTGCTTGATGTAAAGTGGAATGTTTCATTGTCCGATGAAAATGTCGCAACGATATTGGCATTGATACTTGCTGCTCTTTACTAATTTTCGCTAAATCATTAAAATGTCAACAGACTGTCGAGAGATGGTGCATCTCTCCTGTGGTGATTCTGATAAGTTGCTGAAGTACGCAATTTTACGTAGTTGACACTCACTCAAAAACATATAGATGATACACACACACACACACATACAGACACATACACATACATACATACACGATACAGACACACACACACACACATACATGCATACACAGGTGATTGCGCCGCAATATAATACATTTAGAGATTACACATACAAGGACAGACGAGTGACAGTGTAGATTCTGCCTTGTTGACATTATGATGCTGAGTGCCTGTTTCTCATATTACCATGATACTGCCAGTTGTTTATTCTAATATGCCACTTTTATTAGAAATAGGCTGTTTTCCTTCTATAAAATCCCATTTTGTTTAACAAATAATTTCATTCATTTAGCTCAATTAAATCAATTCAATTAAATCAATTTTAGATCAGATCAAATTGAAACATTTAAAATAAACGAATTGAAGAATTAATATTACCTAGGACTATCATTGAATAATTAATCAGATCATTTAGAATTGAATCTATCATTAAAACTATTCAATAAAATAAAGTCTTCCTTTCCAGATAGCCAAATGTTATAATAGCATATTTTGACTTTAATAAATTAAACTTGTTTCGTAAAGTTCATTGAAAATTTGATTATTCTGTTCAGGATATATCATATTCATTTTCATACAGCATAGGAATGTCATCGGTTTATGAACTGACCGATGGTCATGGAATGAAAGTTGAGAAGAGAGTAAAAATAATTGTGATGTATCAGTAGTCTATGTCTGTATTTCCACTTGTATCAGGGTGAGTGTTTGTAACGTATGTGAATGTTGTATGTTTCAGTATCATCTTCAACATTTCTATTCTTACTGACATTAATTAGTGTCGCTATTGGGTAAAATTCTTGATGTTATCATTAGGGATAGTAGCATTGGTTCGATGACTTTCCTACCATCATCAATCAGTAGCAGTGTAGTAGGAATTACCTGTACCATTATCACATTATTCCATTACTGCTGCTATTAGCACTTCAATTATTTGGACATTTGAAGTGAGATTTTTATGAGTACTGTTAGTTAGTCATATGTGAGTACTGTTAGAATCTAGTTTATGAATTATCGAAAGATTGTTGTGGAGCTCAAAAATTGTTAATTACTAATACATTTTTTAAATAATGAATGAATCATCGTTTTCAATGTATTAGATGATGAGCAGTTTAAATAGTGTGCGGAAAAGTATATTTCTCATATTTTTGTGAATTTATATTACATCAGAGTCGTGCTTCGTCTCTTCATTCTCATTTTTTCTTTTAATTTTACTCATTTCATAGCTATCATTGTGAATATTTCATGTGTTTACTTGTGGTGTTGACGGAAACTTAACTTCTGCGATATTCAAATTTGCGATTTGATTAATTCCTATTATTATTGCTGCTATCATCAGATTGTTTAGTTATATTCAGGCAAAATAAAATCATGTATTCAAGTGATTCAATTCGATCATTACCTGGAGTCAGTGGAGG
Source organism: Mansonella ozzardi (assembly GCA_029876185.1). Taxonomy (NCBI): domain Eukaryota; kingdom Metazoa; phylum Nematoda; class Chromadorea; order Rhabditida; family Onchocercidae; genus Mansonella; species Mansonella ozzardi. The sequence continues at coordinate 30,918 of JARVGP010000064.1, read as the reverse complement.
TGAGTTAATTAGCAATGAGCTTGATGGCTGGTAGACTGTTTCAAGTTTCAAGCAAGAAAATTTAAAAATCTCGAACCATCATTTTCATTTCATTTCTGAAATGTTCCAGAAATGTATTACAGTTTAATATATTTTTATGCTAAACTTCTCTTGTGTAAATTTTATTTTTAATGCTGAGTAAAATATACTAAGCTTTTTGAGAATTTACAATTGTCGACAGCAATCTATATCATTCTTTATTCTGATAATGCAGAAATTATTCAGTGAGATAAAAGTTTCTGGATTTTGTTTACTTCTAGTGAAAATTAAATTTATTTTTAAAAGATTTAGGCCGAGTGCTAAAAATGGTCACTGAGATGGGCTCAGCGTCTATTGGTGGTATTAGTCCAGCATTGAGTGCGAATGCCGCAAAATCATTCCTTGAAGCAACCGATAAAGAAAAAAAAGAGATGCAAGGACTAAATGACCGGCTTGGAAATTATATTGATAGGGTGAAGAAGCTCGAGGAGCAGAACAGGAAATTGGTTGCTGATCTCGAAGAGCTTCGTGGTCGATGGGGAAAAGATACGAGTGAAATCAAGGTAAATTGATAATATATTTCGTGTAGGCAAAAAATGTAGTATGTCATTTATGTGATATGTTATTATTACAGAAATTTTACATTAAATGTAAAATTTTTTATGATTAGCATAAAAATAACAATATAACTATTGCTGCGTAAAAATGATCATCTTAAGGGAATCGTTCGCGGAAATATTTTTTCATAAGCATGGATTTTTTTTAATCGATATTCATTAATTTTTTTTCACCTAATTCATAAATGAAGAAGTTAATTTAGGTACTACTTCGTTACAAGCAAAAAAGGATTTTGATTAGAATGTTTCGTTTGTTTGAATCAATCAAAATTTCTTATTTTCAGTAATTTGAAGTAAGAAACTAAAAGATATGTCCGTGGTTGAGACTTCATTCATGTCATCTCCTTCTACTAAGTTCCATTCCATCAAAACTGTACATTTTAATTGAAGATAGTATTTTGCTCACTGCAGTAGTCGAACTATTTCGCATTGTCAAAATATTTGGGAAGAAAAATAATTGTTGGAAAATAGAGAATTTCTTAAATAGATTTGTATTTTAATGTTTTAAATGGAAATTAGCAATGGAATTTACTTGGTTAGAACGCAAACTTTCACTTTGCAAAACTTGAATATTTGGAATGAGCAGTGGGAACTTTTGCATATTTTTGTAGTGAAAATCTTTTTCAGAATTACGAAGCGCAGATGTGGAAAAGTTACATTTTGTCAACGAATTCATGCAAAAAACAGCATATACTAAGAGATTGAAAAATTATAGGATATGTGGATATGTGTGGAGAGGTTTAAAAGAAATTTTGAAATGCTTGCATGGCAGCGTCATAATTCTTAGCAGGAATTAAATGATAAATCTTATTCTCGATGACTTTTTTAGCTTATGGTTTCTTTCTTGGCAATATTTTTAGTCTAAAATTGCTAAAAGTCGAAATGTAAATTAGCTTTTGATAATATTGACTGGCAAAATTTGTATGCGTACGCAGATTAATAAAAGTTGCAAAAACTAATACAAAGAGCCCAGATAAGACAGTATTGCAGGTTAGTGTGATTTCTGAAATTATGCATTTAAACTGTGCACTTAAAGTATGCTTACCTGAGTTAAACAGTAATAGTAACTATCACTGTAATTAGGCAATTAGCTAATTGAGAAAAATTATCAATTATTTCATGATAACTGAGCTTTTCACGATCATATTACGTTTTTTTGAATTCCCATCATACTTGAAACCCGCAATGTCACGGGAACACATGATCATTAATCATTATTAATCACTTAGCAATATCCTATTATATATGCAAATTTCATGTGATTAATATTTCGAGAAAAAAAAACATGATCATTTAAAATTGGATTGTATTGAAGCATTTCATTAGTATGGTTAGGATAAGAATGTGTATGATGGTGTGTTATTTTTTTTTTTTGTTATTTTATATATTTTATTATTTTATTTTTCAGAGAAATTAAATTTTGTAATGCTGATATGTATTCCTTGAAAATCATGATTTTGTGGGACATTTAGTGTTCAGATCGGAATTCGAAATAAAGAAAGAATACGAAATAAATTCTTTATTTTTCTTTTAAAAAATTTATACTTCGCTTTTTTATTATATTGCAAATTATAGATTTACAACTGAAACTGATTATATGCTTGAGCAGAGTGTTAATTCATCATCGAATAATCGCCTGCTAAGATATGATAGGTCAATAAAAAGTGAAATTTACAAGACAAGGTTTTTTTTTTCAGATACAGTATTCTGACTCGTTACGTGATGCTCGCAAAGAAATTGATGATGGCGCAAGACGGAAGGCTGAAATTGATGTCAAAGTAGCACGGCTTAAAGATGACCTCGCCGAAATTCGTAGCCGGTTTGTCTTCCTTCTTTCTTCAGCATGAAGAAATAAAAAAAAAAAGTCGCCGAGAAATTTTTTTAAGTTATCATTAAGAAAACAGTTATTGAAAAAAGAAAGAAGGAAGGACGCTTCCTTTCCTTTTTTCTTTGAAAAATTATAATAGAATAGAAATATGTTATCATAAAAATATTAAAAAATTATCGTTATAGCATGGAAATGTTGTAGTAAACTTATCTCTAATAAATCATTATTTGAGCTGAGAGAAGGAAACTATGAAATGTAACAGTACATTTAACCGATGGAAGGATTCTGAGAGAATAGACATATTTCATTTGAATTTTCTTTTTTCTGGCGTACGTGTAGTTTTATTTTAGCTATGAGGACGTACAGCATCGCCGTGAGAACGATCGTGAAAAGATTAACCAATGGCAACATGCAATTGATGACGCTCAAAGTGAATTGGAAATGCTCCGAGCTCGTTGGCGTCAGCTGACAGATGAGGAAAAACGATTGAATGGAGATAATACTCGAATTTGGGAAGAACTTCAGAAAGCGCGTAATGTGAGTTGTTAGTGCTTTTCGAGATCTTTTTGAGATTCATAATTCATAGATTCATAAGACGGATTCATAATGCACACGGTGATTTTATTTTTGGTTGGAAGAAAATGCATTGTAAAAGAGGAAAAGACAAAAACTTATGAATCCAAGAAGTATTCTTTATTTTACTGAGGCATTTTTTACCAATTTCTTTAGCTTGTTTATTAAAATTTCAGTCCAATTACTTACTTAAAAAGAATTTATAGGATCTGGATGAAGAAACCTTGGGACGAATCGATTTTCAAAATCAAGTACAGACCCTAATGGAAGAATTAGAATTCCTGAGACGTGTACATGAACAGGAAGTTAAAGAACTTCAAGCTTTATTAGCTCAGGCTCCAGCTGATACTCGTGAGTTCTTCAAAAATGAATTGGCTCTAGCTATTCGCGATATCAAGGATGAATATGACTACATTGCTAAACAGGGAAAACAGGATATGGAAAGCTGGTATAAACTTAAGGTATAAATTTTTCTGAACCATTAAATTATTTACCGAATTTTAAATTCCTAAATGCGAAATTTGGAAGAGAATGAGAAGAGTCAAATAAATTTTTGGTCATGACTTTTAGCATCGATGGCACAGACTTGTCATTTAGACTTGTTATTTACCAAATAAATAGCACAGACTTGTCATTTAGCAAATAAAAAAAAAAATGACTTTTAGCATTGATGGCACAAATTTGTTATTTAGATACCATTCATTTGAATTTTTGTTGAACAAAATTTTTAAACTTAAGTAGAACATGCTTTTACTAAAGTTCTGTTTTTAATGATTGCAATGAGCTTAGGTGTCGGAGGTACAAGGCACTGCAAATCGTGCCAATATTGAAGCAAATTATCAGCGTGAAGAAGTGAAACGAATGCGTGATAATATTGGTGATCTTCGTGGTAAACTCGGTGATCTTGAAGCCAAAAATGCTCTGCTTGAAAAAGAAGTGCAGAGTTTGAATAATCAGGTATAGTGATTATTAGAGCATCAAACAACTTGCAACAGTAATTGCAATGGTAGATCTTACTTAGTAACAACTTAATTTTTTTAGAAACTTATCGAGTAACTCCGAAATTGAACAATTTTGACATTAGCTTTTTTTTTGTAGTTTTGACATTGGCTTTTTTTTTGAAATTTTGACATTGGCTTTTTTTTTTGAAGTTTTGACGTTAGCTTTTTTGTTTCTGATTTCTGATTGTCTAAATTTATAGCTGAATGACGATCAGAGACAATACGAAGCTGCTTTAAACGATCGTGATGCAACTCTTCGTCGAATGCGTGAAGAATGCCAAACATTGGTAGCTGAATTGCAAGCACTACTTGATACCAAGCAAATGCTAGATGCTGAAATTGCTATTTATCGAAAGATGCTGGAGGGCGAGGAGAGTCGGTAAGTATTACTCACCAGTTTTTCTTTATTCCACAATATTAAATACTGAAATCAGAAAAGATCGTTTTAGAAATGGAAAATTCTAAAAGATAAGTTTCACTAAATAATAGGAAGTGTAGCTAGAATTGCCATCAAATCTTTAAGCTAATTCCATGTTGTCCCACTAATTTCCTTCTTTAGAAGCCGAAAAGCCAGGGACATTTAAAGTAATAGTTATACTCAGAAATATCTGTTCATCGGCTCGTAATTTCTGCAGTGAAGAGATAAAAAATGCAGAGTAGTGATTAATAGCTCGATTTGTAAGCTATTTGTGTTTATTGCAGATACAAAATTTCAAAATTCAGATTTTATGATGAATGTGACTATTCGTTGCTTTGTTTGTGTTTAAATTTATTTTGAGTCTACATTTCAGTGTTGGCCTTCGTCAAATGGTTGAGCAAGTGGTGAAGACGCATTCATTGCAACAGCAAGAAGATACGGATTCGACGCGTAGTGTACGTGGTGAAGTTTCTACGAAAACAACATTCCAACGCTCAGCTAAAGGAAATGTTACCATCGCTGAATGTGATCCGAACGGAAAATTCATTATGCTTGAGAATAGTCATAGAAGCAAGGTAAACACTGAGAGATTCTAGGGATCCTATGAATCTGTTGGTTCAAGAAATTTTTAGATTATAATTGTATTGTTTCCAAAACAGATCTTCCAAATTCTTAAGAATCACCGCTTTATTAAATCTTTCAGGACGAAAATCTTGGGGAACATAAACTCCGAAGAAAGCTTGACAATCGCCGAGAAATTATTTATACAATTCCACCGAATACGATTTTAAAAGCTGGACGTACAATGAAGGTATATGCAAATCATAAATTTATGTGTATTCAGAGAATATTCTTCGTTAGTTGAAAAAAGATTCTGTTTCTTTTTATCTGTCTTATGAACCAGAAAAATTTGTCTTGTCCGTATAAACTGATGCTTATTAGCTTAGATAAGGTTAATTAAGTTTTAATTCAGATTCTACAATAAGATTCTATCTGACAAATTCAAGATAAATTAATGCTTGCAACTAATACATTTCGTCTTTCCAGATTTGGGCACGTGACCAAGGAGGCGTACATAGCCCGCCGGAATCGTTGGTGTACGAGGGTGAAAATACCTGGGGTATTGGTGCAAACGTTGTAACAACGCTAATCAACAAGGATGGTGACGAACGCGCAACACATACACAGAAGACAATACAGACGGGCCAATAGAATTTCTTCCTTTCTTTCATAAAAAATGCCCGACTTCCGAATTTTTTATAGTAGCTTTTGAGCAGATTTGAGAAATATCAGATTTTATTGCAGATTTTCGCATGAGTTATATTTTGATAACTTTTTTAAATTCATTAAACTTTAAGAAACTGGCTACTTTCTTAATTCTATAAAAACTACTTTTGTTTTGAAAATTTTTGACGTAAGAAGTTAAATTACTTCGAAATCGTTTAATTCAAATAGTTAGTGAAAATCCAGTATATTTAAGAAAAAAAAAATTGGCATATTTGAGGGAAATAATAATTAAATTAAATGAAAGTGGAATAAGGTCATGCATGACTTTTTTCCACGTTCTGAACTTTTTCCACGCTCCAAATTTACGTTGCTAAATGTATCCTTTAGTAGGAATTTTGCAACATGTTAACGACAAAGACGAGTTGTTCAAAAAAATTTCACTTCTCTTACGCTGCCAATAATACTACTTTTTTTCGAACTTATATTCAACTTTGTTTTTATATGTTCTTTACTGTCTTTGACTGTTCAATCGTGTTTCTTCTTTCGTTTTCATAATTCACTCTTCTTTTCATATCCGGTGTTTCCAGATCATTTTCATAGAGGTAAAATACAGTCCGTATTCATTTATTGTGCAGTCTCCGAATTTATCTTCCAAAGTTTCCACAGAATTAGCTTATTTCACTATTTCATTTAGGTTTTTTTTTTTACTTTAGAAAATTAAAGGATGTGAGCATAAAGTTAATCAAAATATGTCTGTTATATCATATCAGTTTCGAAGCATTTGTGAAACGACAAATAATTGCCGTTTCTAATATTTAGTAAATTATTCTAACTTTAATCACTGGCTTATTTTATTCTTCCCAAGATTCAATATTGCACTTTCGTGATTTGCTTTTGCTAACTAAATAAATTTGTAATTCTCCTTTCAAAATTAATCATCTAGAAGAATTCAATAAGTAATGGAAAACCTGGGAGTTTTCCAGATTGAGTGCATTTGACTCAATTCTCCGTCTTTTGCAGACAAAAATAAGTTTTCCGATATAAAGATAACTTCGTTTTTGTCGTTACTGCAATTATTTTGATTTTATTCACTGGTAGAATCGTTACAATTTGTGTTCTTTGTCTTCTAGCACTCTGCAGTGAATTGTAATGGCATTTGATAATACACGAAGAATCTTTGTTTTATTGCTAAAGGATTCTATCTTATGTCTTAAAAAAGCTTATATTTGTACCTTATTATTAGCTAAAACTGTTCAAAATAATATCTAAACGTTGATTGTTATAGCGATGGAAATATAACACTCTTCGTGTTAGCTGAAATAATTTCATTACCATTCGCATAATTCTCTCATTTATACAGAAATTCATAAAATCATTTTTGATTGACATTCATTAAAGCTTGTAGTTAAGCTAACAGACAACCGATCGCTTGTCTGATGCAATCTGCTGCTCATTAGGCCTTAGTTTTGCTAAGGCTTTTTTTAGTTACAGCAGATGTTATCCATTTTTATCTCCTACATCGTTATACATTTTTTTTTTTCAAATTTATCAGGAAAATAGTTGAAATCGCTATCAATTTCAAGATCCATTGTACATGACAATCAGAAAAGATCGAGGAATATTCGAAATAACTGAAAATGAAGCGAACAGCGATTTCCGACAATATCGCCAGAGCTTTTTCGGGCATGGAATGATTAATTAGACATATGTAAAACAAAATAACTAAGAAACAAATGGAGTATTCGGAGAGACAGGTGGTTCAATTTTGTGTAAAAGCATAGAATTCGCATGCAACCCATCAATATAGGATTTTGATAATTTCAGTTGTAAAATCCATGGGAAAGTTTTTTCAGCACTATGATTTTCATGGCTCATAAATTTACTGGGAATGGAAAAAATTGAACAAAGAAAGTCGGATTAGAATTTACTAAAATCGAATTTAAATGTATCTGGACCTGAATGAGATCGAGATATGATTGAATCGATCTAATATGATACATGTTATGAGAACTTTATCATCCAGATCTAAATACATTTATAGCTTTATCAATAAAAAGGTGGGTTAACTTTTTACCTCGTGACGGTATCATCCTATCCATGAACGAAAGATTTTATGAGTTATTTGAGAGGAATGGTTGGAAAAGCATAGAATTAATTATAGAAATCTTCATGTAATATTACTTGTAATAAAAATGGATGATATCTTTATCTTCTTGAAGTCAAATAAGTGCCGCAGCGATTACCGCTTTGGCCGATCGGCCAACGATTACTGCAGTATATCCTGCTGCGAGCGGATGTTTTCCATTTCCCTGGGGTGCACATCTGTATGTTTATGGAATGTAGCTTGTAATATGTTAATTTGTTCAGACTATGTATGTATATATTAATTTTAATAATGGATCTGTTGGCATTCGAACGAAACTCTTTTAGGCTAACTGCCAGCATTTTGTGGAATTACTTCAGTTAGAGTTGCATAGAATATTGTCGATCTATACTCCCGTAGCAATCATTTCATTTTCTGTAATATTTATTGAGTCCGTTCATACCATATAATCATTTTATTGCGATTTTCAATTTATTAAAAATAAATTCACTTAACTGTTATACGGTGACCATATCTGTTTGATCCAATTTGATGACTAATGTCATGAAAACAGTGGACACTTCGCTGACAAAAAAAAAAAAATTTGAAAAAAAATCATTTTACAAATTGCGCAACTACAGTTTTGAACGTTTATTTTCTTTTTAAATTAATGCGGTCTTTGAAGCCAACTTTAGTTTTTGATTTTAATAACTAAGTAACATATGCTATGCTATCTATTGCAATTATTAGTTGCTTTGCTCTGCTCTGTTCAACATAAGGCCTTAAATTAATTGATGATGATAGTTCTATGTTCCTTCCCCACCATAAAGTATAATGGGTTGTTGTAAATGAAAGAATTTATTATTCAAATAACTGATTAAATCTTAAACTCGACAATAAATCAGTATATCAAACTTTCCTGAAGATTTTGTAGGACGTAAAACTCATTGACATGATTAGTGTCGAAGTGGAAGGCTTAAAAAGTCTCAAGAAAAAATGAATTTATAAATAATGGGTAGCTGTTTAAAATTTGCTAATTAAATTAACAACATTTCTTTTTTGTCCTCAAATTCTCAACACACCGTTTTTCTTCGTAACATCATCTTTGTTCCACTCTTTTTTCTTTAAAAATTTGGTTTATTTATCTTTTGAATGGTCGTCTATAAATGCTTCATATTAAATTTCCTGTTTGGATCTAGTTTCTTCCACTTCATAATTCTGAAATTCAGCTCACCGAACGTGTTGCAAGCGTAGTATATTGTGATTCGTTTGATTTATATCATAAACAAAATAATTCAACCAAAAAATAAACGTGGGAAAATAAAAGCAAATTTTTTCCAAATGTTTCCAGATCCAGATAGAGTATCAGTTAAATTGTAAAGCAATGAAATGATCAGTAACTGATATGCGCGATATTCAATTATCTCTTTGCTCTAACAAGATTACATTGCTAAAATTCCTACTTGCATGTCAATTATTCTTCTAATGTATTTCTTCTAAATGATGAAATTCGCTGATAATATCTCTATATAAAAATTATTTTTTGCAGTATTCTCCTTAAGTTGAATGAGAGATATATTAAGTCTTAGTTGACATCTCAGAACAGTTAATCGATAATCGAAATATTTTTTAGGATTTCAAGAAAAGTATAAATCTCTAAATTTTTTTATACTAAAAAATGTTGCGATTTACTCTAGTCCTTTCATTAAATTTGTGCATTTCAAATTTGTAATTAATTAATTTGAGTGCACCATAAATAAATTCCATTTTGATAGAGATAAGCATAGGATGGATAGGATAGGATTACATTCGTCTTATTCAACTTATTCATGAACGCTAATGATATGATTGTGGTTTGTTTCATAGACAAATTATGAAGAATTAGGAGATGTTAATAAAAACCAGGAAAAAGGTTCAGGGAAGTGAAAAAGATAAATTGAGGTAGGATGAGGGAATCGCACTTAAGCTGTTCAACACTAATTTAGCTAATTTGTTTTGATGTTTCAAATGTCTTTATTGGTTGCTCACAGTAGCAAGTGAAAACACCGCCGCCAATTGCTGAGGGTAAATTTGTTGACGAGTTGCCGCTATCTGTCATTTCAAGAAAATTTTCTTTTCCTCAGTCAATTACCGCTCTACGATTTTATCACCATAAAAAATGATTTTATCACCATAAAAAGTGTTTTCGTTCCAAATGTTTTATTCAGGAATGATTCAAAATATTTTGAAATAAGTCTATCAATTGTCCAGTTTTTGCGTTACATTCAGTATTAAATCCTGGCATCATTTAATCAGAATGTAAAAGTAATTATAATTATGGAAATAATTAGTTTCCTGCGAATTTTAGAAAAATTATTTTTATGAGGAAATCTTTTTTGAAAAAATCATTTTTTTTTTAAAAGATCATGTTAGGAAAATCATTTTTACAAATAATTTAGGAGAAAATCTAATTTATACTGAGTTTCCTCAGTTTCGCAATATAAATTAAATTTTCTTCTAAATTTAGAATAGTCTTATCAAGAACATTTAAAATTAAAATTTGTACATTCTTTAAGAGCGGCTATTATTTAAGCTTAAAGCTTCAAGTGAAACTTCTTAAAAATGCATTCGAAATAATCTTTCCAATATACATGATTCTCATTTTTGCATATTCTCAAATACTAAAGTCCCATAACATCCATATTATTGTTTCATAACAAATTAAATTAATGAAAGCCCTACTCTTTTCCTCTTCTTTTATATTCCCACAAGAGTCATTTCCATTATTCGATATCAGCATTTACATCATACTACAGCCTATCCAAAATATCCACTTTTCACAGCTATTGGAAAACCATATAATGAAAGGACCGAATAGAATCAAATTAGCATTTTTAGTTTCAAGCTGTCATCGCTAATAAAAGATTAAAGAACGAAATACAAAAGCTATTCAGACAGAGTCATTAAATTTAAGCTTACTTAGCACATAATTTTATTATGCAAGAAAAAGGAAATGGATTGATTTGGTGTCAAATTTTTCCGATAATCGATGGTATTAAATAACAGACTGCAATCAAATTGTTGAACAATTATTATAATTAAAGTTCTTAATTTACGATATACTGATGTATATATTTTTTGTAAAATTCAGCATTTTATATTCAAACTATAAAATAAATTTTAAACTTGCTTGGTTTGAAATTTTTTAATTTTTATTCGAGAAAGAGAAAGAAATTTAAGCCATTTAATCATTTAGTGCATCAAATCTTCATCAGATATTTTTATGCTGGAGTTGATGATAATTTAAACAAGGTTTGTAATACCATTTCATCAATCCACCTTTCACATCTCATTCTAGCTATACCTTTCCTAACTGGCTAAATAAGATTCATCAAAAAGCGCTCCTGTTTTGCTATTACATATGCCTTTTTAATGAACGTTTGCGGAAGCGGAAATGTCTTCTTGCCTTAGAGCTTTTCTAGTTACGCAATGAACAAGAAATAAATGAAGAAGATGGAAGAAAAAGATTATCCTTTTGCAAGGTCATGCTAACTATTTACATTTCTTTTCTTTTAGCTCACATTACAAAATATTCTCAGCATTTATTAAAGCTCTTCTTCTTGTTTTTGCTAAAGCGAAAAGATAAATATTGCATATTCACTGCTGGGTCATTTATCTCGATGCTATGTTTATCTTCAGGATCCAAATATTTATGTTTATATTTCTAAAGTAGCATTTTTTCCTTAATATCAACACACTTTTAGGGTCAGTTCTTAATATACACTAAGAATTTTTGAATAATACAACCATTTTATAATTTTTCATGCAATTAAAAGCAATCTTTTTTGTTGAACTTTAGGACAGTAATTTGTTGATACTGTAGTCTATCAAATCAACTTTTTCTAAGGCGGATTAGCATCATTTTGCATGGAACTCCAGTATTGACCTTCAAAACCAATTCAACTTGTCTTTTCTGTTATACCTGTTTGTCCATTTTATTCATTCATAATGATGATTGGTTGTTGTCCATCAGCCTATTCTCATCTTCTTTAATCACTTATTCTACTCCGTTCAACCTTTCTTGCTACATTTTAATAGTTCACAACCATACCAAGTAAATCTTGTAAATTGTCACTACCGATATCATTGGTTGGTAATTGACGAAGATTTGTTCATTAGTCTGTCATCTTTTCCCATTTGCAACTTTATTTTTGCTTACTTGCATGATTAACTTACTTTCGTACATGATTAACATTCCTGTAGCAATTCTTAATGTTTCACCTTATTTGTTATTCTGCCTTCACTTGCCGAATTTGACTAATTGATAAATGTCCTAATGGATGAAATGGCTTTCAAAGGTGTTTAAATCTTGGGGAATCTATTTATTTGCAAATATAATACAGGTGCTGTTATCAGATTGATGTAAAACGGATGGAGAAAATCAAACTTTTTTTCTTTAATTTCCAATTCAGTGAACTTTATACCTTCCATAATTGTAGCAGATCAGTGCATCATTCAAAAGAAAAGGAATATGAGAAATGCTGCATATATTTGAAATTCAGGATCATTTATCCATACGAAGATTTTTTTAGACAATAAGATATTCATGTTTTTGAAATGTTGATGAATGAAACTTTTTGCAGTTTCTGCTTATGTTTGATGAGCTAATCATCTTATTATGGAGTGAGATATGATATAAATCTAAACTTCGAAGTGCTTCTAGCATGCTGGTTTCGCTTGTCCTTTGATTTGAATTTCCCGACATTAAAAAAAGACATTTTCACATTCTTCAATTTTTTTTTATCCTCATATTATAGAAGAAATAGCTGACAGTAAATGAAGAAATTCTGTTTTTTAACTCATTCTTTCACTCCAAAAGTTCTTTATATAAGATAGGAAAGTTTTTTTTGCCCCTGGTAAAAAATTGACTATTTTTGGATGGTCACAACTGTCCCTGTTCTTCTCTTCTTCACTTGTCACTGATATTTTTGCATGGATCATTTAACAGATGCCTCGTTTTCATCATATTATTGCCACAATGTAAGAATTTTTTCAAAATTTGATAAGATTTCCCGTCAACAAAGGCAATCTTTTTTCAGCGCTTTCGACTGTTTTTAACTTCTTTCATAAGAACTTTTTTTCTTTAATTTCTCATTTTGAAAAGATGTGACAAAAATGTTGACTGAAATATTAAAGAACATATAATTTATTACGGTCGATTAGCCTAATTTGTTTCCTTCAATATTAGAAGCATATATATATATATATATATGTATATATATATATATTCACATATTCGTAATATTCATAGCTTACTTACAGTGATGACCTTCATTATTGTTAAAGCCTTGTACGTCATCAGGCAGTCATAAACATCTATACTTTGATTACATATCGTTTCTTTTAAATATTCGATCTCTTGAATATTTTTAGTTAATTAATGCTTACATTTAGAAATTTCATACTCACTGTAAATGTTTAAAAGAGAAAAAAATGATCATAAAAAAAAAAGAGGTAACCTACAAATATTATTGTATTGTACTGATAAGTATCATGTTTTATCCGTTTATGTAAGTGACCTGATTCGGTTTTTAAAAAAGATAATTTATTATTTAGGTATATCGAAATGTCCTGTTTTATTTACATAAATGGATAGATGGTGATGAGATCTCTATCCAATAATAACCATGACAGATTCATTAAAACAGGATCATGCAATATGAATATGTCTGTACGCATATTTCCGTCTATCACTATGGCCGAAATAACATAATTGTTCAATCTGAAGAAAAACCATATAATTAAAGCCATATGGGTACTTAATACGCTTGCTTTTTTTAGTGCACTGCAATGAAAGAACATTTCTGGTACCGAAATTCGATAGTCTCCGTAATACCTTCAGCAATTGCTAATAATTTTGACTTAGAAACAAATATTTTATTTGTATGATATCCACAAAAAAATTCTAGTTTTGAAATCGTTTTGAATAGAAAAAAAGGCATGTGTGAAAGGTAGTCACAAAATGAAAATAAATTAAGAATAGTATGATTTAATAAATTAACCTTTTAGCAGAATATATATTTCAATATTTTTTGCGCTCACTGAAGTTATTACTTTGAGTAGCAAAACTTTGTCGTTTTAAATTAGGCCACGAAGTTTGTTGATTATTTATTTAAATTAAATCAATGTTGACAATTTCACACTGAAGGAAGATGAAAAGACTTTAAATAAGACAGGAAAATATTCTTGCCTCAATTACATCTTGTAAATCTATTCAAAAATATTCTACTGCTGCTAATGCGAAACCACTTAAGTGGGTTATTGTACCTTTTCATTAAATACTTCCAAATAATAAATCATAATGGCAGAGTATCGAGAAGGAACAAGAAGGATGCTGGCTACTAGCGGATATTGATGGTTTAAAAAGTAGAGAGTAACAGAGTACAGTAGTCAAAACTTAATCAGGATCTAACCCTTCGGGAATGAAAAGAATGGAAAATTTTGGCAGTTCCGGAAATAGAGAATATCTGAAGTGAGTTTTCAATACATTTGGCATCTCTATCTTCCCACTTCAAATCCATTGGGATATTCTCAAAGTATGCATATTTCAATAAGTCGCTTTATAAATCATCTGAAACTTAATTAAACAAATACTTTAGTATTTAAAGAAAATTTTTTCGATTATATGAATTATTTTCTACACATTTAAACGCTAATTATCAAAATTAATTTGGAATTTGGAATTATTTGGATGAAAAGTAATATGATAAGAAAGGTCATTTGCGGAATTCGAGAAACAAATAGTTCTTCACACCTTATTAAGACATTCTTCCGAAGTTTGCGATCAATGCGTATCATGTAGAATTGTTTATGACTCTATTATTCCTCAAATTTTACCTCAATCAAACAATCTTTCAAGTGAACCAATTAAAAATTATGAGAAAAATCAAATTAGGAGTAAAATTTACACAATGATTTTATGGGAAATAAAAATAAAATAATATATTTAAATTTGATGACAAGTGAATGAACTGACTATAACTACCTTTCGCTGACCTAAGACGTATGCTCCCAGTCAGCCTTTCTTTTTCTAAAAAAAAAAAAAAAAAACTCAGAATTCAGATTTTCTTTTGTGCGATCCATTTTTAATGTGCTAATCAAATGAAGAAACTGTATTATAATGTAATAAAATATTTTTATTGCAAATTTCCATACTTTCAGTATCTTCCTAACATTTTCAATTTAAAGTATTGTTAGTTTTCTGATATGCTCTTTACTTAATAATTGAAAACACGCTAGAAATTTGTTTCATCAATTTTTGTTTGGATAATTTTACTTATTAAATTCATCGATTTTCATAACAGTCAACCATTTTTATTTTAGAAATAACATTTCGTTAGTTAATTTTCTTAAAATTGAGCGAGTGATCACTGTATAGTATTTAAGAACATATGAATAGAAATTTTCAGTAGTTGAAATTAACTGCAGTGATGGTTATTGCTTGTGAGACATTAGCATCAGGAGTAAAAGAGAAATGTCGATCTATCTCATTCAAAGCAATTAATATGACCCATTATAATGATGAAATTATTGATGGATCGTGGCATGTTGCTGACCTTGTATACCTGATTCGTAGCTTGTACCTTGCACGATCCTAACAGAAATGAATTAAATATGCAGTGAATATCCAAATTACAAATTATTACACTTTTTTGAAACGAATTATTGTTGTGCTTGATCAATTAGACCATTACATTTAAATCTTATTCATGCTCTTTGCACCTTTTTAATTTTAGGAATATTCTCAGTATGCCATACAATTTTCACGGTAATCATTTTCAAACTCAATTTTTTCGTTTTAACTTTTATATTTCTTTTTCTTTTCAGTTTGAATTTCTTATGACAGAAATTCAATTTTTGATAAGAGAGAAGATAACAAGGCCATACTGCATGATCGATTCAATTCATTTATCGTTGACATTTCATCGTAGATGATATCCATTTGATTGTTGCAAAATTGAGAGTTACACAACAAGATCTTAAAATTACGTTGTTATGTTATTATGTTCAATAACATCTTTAACAAGCTTTAAAATTAATGACAATGTAGTAAACAAAGAAGAGGGAATCTCTCCCCAGTAAGTAACTTATTCTGCACTCTATCATTTTGCATTAATGTTAAAAATCATGACTTAAATTCATGATCCTGCATGATAATAAAGATGAACAACTAATTTATACGGTAATGCAGATGTAATAGTTGTAAGATTGATGATTACATGGCAGAGTTGTAAAATTATGTTATTATAGTCAATAACGTCTTTTACAATATTCAATTAAATATCGATATAATGAATACAGGACAATAGAAACTTTTGGCTTTAAGAATTACAATATATCTATTTTGCTGGAATTCGATTAGTAAATATTTGAGAAGTATGCGAAAAAAGATTATCAGTTTTATTTTTATCAAATTTTTCTTGTATTTTAATTTTAAAATCTTGAAGTGCTTGAACAATACTTTCTTTCACCAATTTCCTCAGTTTTTGTTTTAATTTTTTTTGAAGTCTACTACTACCTATATTTTATAAATAATTGCTTCATTCATCATTTGTTGGAATCCAACAAGTCTAAATTATTGTCTTTAACTAACATGCAAAAATGGAAAACTAAATATGCTTGACAAATGTTCTAATTTTTACGGCATAAAAAATGTTGAATAATTAAGATGTGCAGTTCATTTGTTTGTCTGGGGATCAATTAAGTATCACCCCGCTGAGTTATATTTGTATTACTGCCAAGACCTAAAAGTTTCTTTGAAGTACCATTCAGTGATGGTGTAATAAATGTGCGGCAAAATGTTCACATATGGACACTTTGAAATCAATTCTATTGACCCGGAAAATGGTCCATACTATAACTCTCTTTAATTTTGCTAATGGGACGTATATTAACTCTATAAATGTTGTTCTGTCTTTCTTCAAAAAGACTAAGATTTCCAGAACTTGACAATTTTTAAATTCTCAAAACATACAATAATGGCATACGTATGCATCATTTAAGTTGTACAATAAATTGAGGTCAGTGTAAATGATCACAACACGTGTCACTGTCTCTGTCTAGCCGCTGCAAAACAACATTTAGCATATAATTAGGTCAGCTTAATAGCAAGAGATTAAGTTAGATGTCAAAGTAAATTACTCATCATCATGATCCCTACTGAGTGAAGTAAAAAATGTTTCAGTGACTGACATTCAGTTTTATCACCCAAAACACATCAAAAGTTGCAATTTCATGCGACATTTGTAAATTCAGAAAGTGATACAAGGCCATCAATCATTTCGATTCTTCTCTTTCTATTTTACAACGGTAAATTAATTGCCATTAATTAATTCCTTTCTCGCCTTTTGTTCATTAGTACTTTAAGAGGACTTTTACTTTCCCCAACTCATTTCCTTCACTTTATTTTCTCTTTCTCTGACCACTGCTCTTTAATCGTGTAATAATTCATGAAGACTAAAATTTTACTGGCATTTTACTGACTTTATTTTTTGAAACATCCATTTTTCAACGTTTGCAAAACATTAAGTTGTAAATGTTTGGACTGTCTAATAAATTTTCATAGCATACTCAGGGCTATTTGCGAATATCAGTTTGAATGATTTTGTTGTTTTTGAATGATCGAACAAGAAGGTGAAGGAGGCTATAAAACTTTGAGGAATATTTTCATCTTCACACGAACTTGTTTATCAGATTCATTTCATTTCATTTTTTCCTCAAATATTATTGCTCGACACTATATGAAAATTTTTTGAATTTTTCCAATATAAATTTGAAATTTTTTAGAATAAAACGCTTTAGAATAGGCATCTATAATCATCATTGGATTCAGTTAAATCTAACTAAATCTATTTTACATTTGCCAAACTATCATTTGCATTCGAAATGTTATCTGTAGAAACAACTGTAAAATGATGCCTATTTGTCTCGGATACTGGTAGTGATATCAGTTATGAATACTACTCGGAAGCTTATGCAAATCCCCGTCCTCCAATCTCCTCATTATGCAAAGCTTATCCTCTTCTTCCGGTACAATCATGTACGCAGTCCTGTTCTCACATGTCTGTTTGCATCATTTTCTGTTCTATTTCTCTTAGCAGTCTCGGGTCACTGCATTAGGAATGTAAAGCTTTTGTTTAAATAGGCATTGAAATACACATGGCATGTTTAAATCTAACAAGCAGACAAGCATCTCTTGTAGTTGTTATTCTTTCTTTCCTTATTTTGCTCTTCCTTTTCTAAACTTTTTCCTAACTTATGCAGCAAATCAAAAACTGAAAATTCAAATCGGCTGTTGAAAACATAAAGTAATGATAGCCTATAGTTTAAAATATTTAATTCTCAAAAACGAAGCAGTTCTAATTGAACTGTATTAATTACTGAAACTGTATTAATTACTGAATAGTTTGTTCAAAATGATATGAAATGAATTTAATTTAAATCTTTAAACATCATATATAAATTTATACTAAAAAATCATTTCTGTTCTAAAAAAAATTCGATTATTTGACCTCAAAGACAAAATCAAAATATCCAATGGAAATGTATGGATTGAATTGATTTTTAGAAGAAAAATAATAAGGCTCAAAACAAAGAATGATGATTTATTTGATAATTTTGGTCTAAAGCTAAATGCCTAGTGCTAATATTAATCCCAAGCGAGATCGTTGCAATTGTCATTCCATGACACTTTTGAAGTGTTCTGTCTTAACTGCTTCTATTATTCTACATCTAGCATTCTACAATTATCTTAATTCATTCGATCTATCTATAAAACCACTTTCCACGTCCTAAATACAATCTCTCACTTCACTTGTCCGGTATATCAAAACCAATCTTTTCACTTATAAGTGCCATCTTTTCATAAGTATGTTCTATTCAATTTACGACAAGCAAATTTCTTTTTGTTCCTATACAAAATTCAGCTCATTTAAAATATCTAAAAATCTTTTTTAAATTTTTTTAAGTAGACTGTACTCCACTCAATAATCCAACGTCGTTCTGTTTTTAAAATCTCATTCATCGCTTTGACCTCCTCATCAAGTAATTTTTTCAAATATTGCTGTCGTTTCTGCCACTGTTTTGTAAAAAGTGCTGCTATAAAGCGTTTGATTGTTAAGTAAGGAGAAATTCTTTCGCAAACTTATTATCATTACTCAAGATTTCTTCTTATGATTAAGAAAATGTTTGCAGTTAAATAAGTTCTTTCTATTAAAAGCCTAATGCAATGGATTCACTTTTCAAAAATGATGTTTCAATCAGGAAATCATTTTTGCAATTAAATGAATTAATAAACTTTTCATATTTTTTTTTGAATATTTTTTATTTGTTTTTTTTGGATATTTTTTACTAAGAGTGTCCAAAAGAGTGAGAAAATGATGATAAACAATATTTGTAATACAGTAAACACATATAAAAGAAAGAAAATTAGAGATGACATTTGCGCTCATTTTGAATGTCCACTGCATTTAGCCTTTTCGCATGAATAACAAAGCAAATGATCGGTATGACACATACATAACATGTCATTAACAATCCAAATTTATCGTTTTGTAGAGAACTAACCACAAGTAAGAATCTTTGACAGCCTGATCGATGGCCTAAATTCCCTTCGTTGGATATTTGTCACAAAATATATGCAACGATTTTCCCCTGCAATTTTCCTCAATTTTCCTTGAATTCAATCGCTCTTTTTTATAGAACCTCTTGCTAATCAGAATGTATGAAAATGATTTTTTTTTCGCTTCTTTTATGAAATAATATTTTATTTAATCAAATCAAATCTTTCCAACATGTATTTTGGCGGTATTTTATTAAATTTTTTTTTTTGTGTTTGAGTTTATAATAATTTTTCATTCTTTAAGTCTATTTCATTCTATCCATATTGAAAATCTTCTTTCTTAAATAATCATAGATAAAATTACATAATCAAGTTAGTTTTACAAGTTTTAATTGTCCTTTTTACCATTATCATAACTGCCTCTCCTCCTAGCTTACAAAGTTAATTCAATATTAAGGTCGAACATTTCATCAGTTTGAGTTAAATTGAAGATTACCGGCCACCAGTAGTATTGAGCTGATATAAACATGCTGATAGCAATTTACAATAATAACTGTAGATTAGTTTTTGTTATTTCTTAGTTAAAAAGTTATAACCGCAGTGTTTCATTTCTGGACAATTTTTAACTTCGCAAACTCATTCATATAGGCTATATATCCAATATTTAGATGACCTTTACCATTAAATATTACATGTATTTTCTTATAACTCTTATGCTTCAGATGACAGTCAAATGATCCCTTTGTAGCCAAGCACAAAATCAATTAAAAATGACTCTTCTGTCCATCCCCATCTGGATAGTAAAAAATTTCATTCCAACTTTGGTTATTTATTCTAACAATTTCTGATAATTATGATCGCAAATTGGAATTTATATTGCTTCAGAAAATTTGAAAGGTGGAATTGCTTTCAATAATTTTTCGAGTAGTAAAAATGAATAAGGGATAATTATAAGTTTAATAAACATACATATTTTATTCAATCTATTTTCCTCCGTTAAGCTTATTACTTATTACAGCGTACTATAATTAGTGTGCAAACTTCCAGTAACAATTATATCGCAGTTATAATTTCCTGCTTGTTGCAGGCCTTTGGATTACTTAGCCTAATGAAACAAGAGTTAGAAGGAGCCCTATAAACAGAGGTTAATCAGCTGATTAATTCATGTCAAGATGCTAATTGAGAGGGTATGTCTGAACTTGTGGACATCAACTATAATGATAATGATGAAAATTGAGCAGCATTACTGCAAAACAATTTGATATATAAGAGAAGAGAAAAGCCACAAATGACCCTCACACTTTGCAATTACTTTTTCTTCTATTACTGTTGCAAGCAATATGTTTCGATTAAATTATGATTAAACTTATGTTGGCATTTCTATTTATACAAATCTTTTACCTTTTTAATCTTATGAATATTGTTAGCATTGACTAACATCGCTTATCAAAAATCAAAGTTGTTTCTTGTTGCTTTGCTCCTTCACATTTATCACATATGTAGATTATACAATGAACTTATGTACTATACACTTATGTAATTTTCAAAATATATTATTATGTGCATAGTAAATGGCAAAGAAGATAAATTTTGGAAAAGTTTTTGAAAAAGTTTTCTTTGGTGTTACTTCAATAAATGCTATTCATTTTTATGAAAAAATTTTGATATTTTTTAATAAGATATTTCCAAAATATTTGTTAAGTTCTCACTTATATTTCAAGATTTTTTATATATTGTCTATTCACAGATAGAATAATAAAAAAGATAGTTTTGAAAAAGTGCACTAAATTTACTCGCTGATTGAGTTCAAACATTTGTCACCATTTTAATAATTTAATTCAATCTAATGAATGTTTTGAAATTTGAAATATCTTTCTGGACAGTCTTTTTCACAACTGTCAAATTGTCAATTCCAATTCTGTGAAAATCATTGTTTCCAGCAGGAAACTATGTACATATCTTACCAAATGAACGAGAAAATGATCGCTCCAAATAGGTTGCATGATGACCATTCCGTTGATAGGCATCATTTATTGCCCATTCGTCTCTATTTATGTATAATTTTTCTTTCACTAACCGCTCAATGACAGCAAGCAATCGTATTCTTCATTGAAATTACTCAAAAAATTTGTTAAATGCCACCTGCTTTCTGCTGCATATTCTTCAATGTCATCTTACAGTTGACAGACAACACTTTTCTTTCATTGAAAAGAATAAGATTTTGCAATGCTGAAATTCCGTGATATAATTCAAACTTCGATTTTATTCGACCATTCAATTTACTTCAATTTATTAAACTCATTATCTCTGCGTTCAAATTATCGTTGAATCAAAAGTGATAATTTTCTACGGAAATTCTTCTACGATCATCACTTTGTTGCTAATCTGCTCAATTTAATCAAAGCTCAGCAGGCTACTCTAAAAAGCTAATAACTCATTCTTATTAGAGAAACCAATTGATTTGTCACTTATATATGTATTGCTCCATTGTTGAAGAAAGAAGCAAATACTAATTGGATCAACTAAGACTGCACATGGCATCCAATGAGCATTTTTATTTTGTGTCTTTCCGATTTAAACAATTAAGCGCCTATGCCTAAACATACCATATAAGGATTTTTGTTTCTGGTTATCTTGAGTGGCTTTAACGAGACTAAAGTTTATCGTTTTTCTCTTGCGACCCTCAAATAAATCAAAGTTTAATCCTTTATTAATTTTTTATTTCCAAAGAATTGTTCGACGACAAGCACTATTGAAAACTTGTGAGAAAGTAGGATCGACAAAATTTAAATTCCATTTGTATCTATTTTTTTTTTATAAATCGGTCGCTTCATTAAGAGCATATTTTAAGGAATCATTTAAATTGGTAGCTTTAGATTTGATTGCATGTTTTTATCAATTTTTTTGTTCAAATAGCACTCGAACATTTAATTAATTTAGAGTTAGAAAATTGACAGGCATATTTTCTAACAATGAACAATAAAATGTAATGAAATCATTCTGATCTGTACACTTCAATTTTAATTGGAATTTAGTAATTGAGAAATTTTCAAAAATATGTTTAAAAACTTTTGTAGAATCAAATTATCGTTTAATATGTTCGCAACAAAATGATAATGTGTTTAAAATGCAAATGTGGTACAATCTTTTATCCCAAATGTTGGTGAGTTTCTTTGTCAATGAGACTCATTCAAGAAAGATATAATGATGTAATATGATATAATCATCTTGCTATGTTATTTCAAAACATAACAAATGTTGCCTTACATTGGATAATCAAATAAACAATTTATCTTTTGACAATTGATTATTTGATCAGCTCAGTCTGCAATGAAGATTACCTTCTTTGTGTGAAAAAGATCGAAAGAGTGTTCAAATCATCAAATTTTATTGTTTGGAAAAGGAAATGATTAGAATGTGTCTGAAGCTAATCTTCCAAGTAATTGTCAATTTGTGTATTAAAGTGAGTTAAAAATTTTCAGCAGTTCATTCTTAATTTTAAAAGCATATGTGTTAGTATTATATTGTTGTTTTTTTTTTCTTTTTTTTTTTTTTTTAAAGAATTTTTTTTTTTAAAAGTTTCAGACCAGACAGTCGTTGATAGATTTATTATCAGAATAAAATTGAACAAATGGTAAAAAAGTTTCAGAGCAATCAAAAAATAGCAATGTCTACGGATTTTTACTTCAGCGGATCTTTTCTTATTCCCTTGATTGTCTTGCAAATTCCTGATGTCGCAGCAATAATGAACCCAGTTTTTGGAAATGCCGAGAATTCAGTGGAACATGGCATTCAGTATGGTCGAACGAATTTTTCATGCTTCAATGGTGGATCATTAATTAATGTTAGTTATTTCGTTTCTAAACAGTCAACAAAAAAATTATTTTTTACTGAAATATTTTATTAAAAGAGAATTAATTTCACCAGAATTTCGATATTCAATTTCAGTTTGAATTCCACTTTTTGAATTTTGTCCCAGCTTTGTTCTGTTATCAAATGAATTTTCTAAACTTCAAAATAACAATTGATAGAAGCTATGAATAAAATGCGAGAATATGAAGGAGTGTGATTTGTTTTTAGAAGAGAACTAAAATTTTGATTCAGCGCAATGAATTTAAAAATGTATAATCAATACTTTGACTTTTGAATAATTCATGTGCGAATGACTTGACAGCATTACGTAGATAAAAGCAAGGTGTATATTTGACCAAGTGAAGATGGAAAATTGATTCTTTCCTATCAAATTGTAATTAATGAGGAATTTTTTTTGGGAAAGTTTTGATCTCGAAATCTTTTGAAGTTAATAATCACTTACTCTAAATTGTCCAAATTAGTTTATCTCAAAAAAAATCTAACACTTATTATCAGAACTTGATCATCAATATTCAGATTACGCAAACTGACCTCGAAAATTGATTTGTCTTATAGATTCAGTTATAATTTATCTTGGCAGAATATAAAATGCTTGTATGCATTGATGAATTAGAAACAACGATAAAATTAGCAATTTTGTTAATGGAATTGCAATAATATTTTCAAGAAATCCTATTCATTTAAATAATTACGCTTTGATTAAGAATTAAATTTTGAAAATAGCAAGCATTGGACTACTGTAGCAATTTTAAGCTGAGAATAATTCACAAAATATGTTAAATGTTCCATTCCATTGCATTATTACCATAACAGATTAAAATTTAATTCATTTGTAGGGCAAATGTTATTGCCAAGAACGATTTGAAGGTGAAGCATGTGAAATTGAGCCATGCTTACACGGTGGCAAAAAATCGAAGACTGGCAAATGTCATTGCCCATATGGTTTGATCGGTAATTATTCGTTGATTCTATTTAAAAATTTTGTGCAAAAAAATTTCATAAAACAGTCTATGCCAATTTTTAGTTTTAGTAATATTTTCAAATTTCGCAATGAAATTTTTATTTCTAAGCAAAATTTTTTGCCTAATTTCATAAATAACTAAATAGCAAAAATGTGGATGTAATTCTTCAATGGTTTGTGAAATTCTTCCTAGGTGAAAGGTGTGAGAAGGTGACACAATGTGCCGAAGGCAAAGGGAAGCTAGAAAACGGTCGGTGTAAATGCAAAGATCGATGGAGCGGAGTATTTTGTCAATCTCGAATGTGTCATAATGGAATTTCTATTGGATCCGGAGGGCAGGTAATGCAAAGATGGAATCGAAATTTTAGAAAAAAAAATTCTGATTTTACAAAAGCAGATTTCTTCAATTTATTTGTAATTAGTAAAAAGTTTAAAGAATAATGTAAATTTTAAATATTTCAAAAAAACAGGAAAATCTTGTTTCTTGTCTATTAATGAATTAAATGGAATCCAACAGTTAGTGTTTTTATTCAGATGGGTAGCTTCTGTCTTTGTGATATTGGTTTCACTGGTCCATTTTGTGAAACACCAATCGAATGCATCCATGGTAGTATTACGGTAGAGAATATCTGTTCTTGCGCACCAAACTGGGCTGGTGAAAATTGCAATCAATGTGCTTACGGTAGATCTTGCACTCACAGATCATTGGTAGAATTAGTGAGGAGATGGAATAAAAATATTAAATTCCTAAAAAATCATAATAAGAATTATGTTACTAAAGTAATTATTAATAATTAAGAAGTAAAATAATCAGCAAATTTCATTAGAATTAGAGTTTATAGCTTTTAAAAGGAATGCAAGCATTTAATCGTACAACTTACTTTGCAGTTTAAATGTTATACAGTGAACTTTTTGTTATAGTAAATGATCATTTAAAAACATATCAATGATAAATTGGTCATATTTTTTTAGAATATCAATTGATCGATGATGACTGTAAGGCGATCGCTACAGAAAATTCTCTAGTAGCCGTACAGAATTCGAAAGCAGTGACATTATGGTCTCTTATCTTGGTAATTGCAGCAGCATCCTTTTCTATGATACTTATTGCTGCCGTAATTATGATTTATATCAAAAATTGCAAAAGTAAGCCAAGTAGGGTCGGTTCCGATGCCGGAACTGACGTCTAGATAAAGTTCTCCGATTATTTCTTCATATTTTTTTAGCAAAATTCTGAATTCTAAATATTTGGATTAAGTTTTCATCTCTCTATTGAGACGATTGTTGAAAGTGAAAGATTTGAAACATTTCAAATCTGAATATCTTCAGTCTCTTGCTCTGCTGAGAACTCATTAAATTTGTGCCAAAGGGTGGAAATTAAAAAGAGAAACAGTGTATAATGCAAATGACATCGCTCTGTCATTTGCATATTAATAAAGTTACTGCGCAATTCTTCTTTTCCATTACGTGCAATGGAAATTCATAGAAATTTGATAAGCATCAATGTTGCTTTTTAACATTTTTCATTTTTCAAGAAACATCACAGAAAAGTCAAATATATTACGATGTTTTGAAAATATATGAATGGATTTTCAAACTTTAAATACCTTCATGCTATGATGTATACCAGGAAAGGTAGTAAAATTAATAGCTTAGTTTCAATTACTTTTTTCAGTTTGAATCGCTCATTTTTATTGATTTTATTCTTCCTTTTCATTTCTTCCAGATATCATTTCATTTAAAACTGCCTCATCATTAATCATTCATTAATCAATTGTTATAGCTTGTACATCATTTACAATTTTCAACACTGCCATCATTAATCTTTCTACTTAGGTCAAATTTCAGTCATTTTTTTTATAAATTGAATACTCATTTTAATATCAAATTTATCACGGCACTATTTGTATTATTCTCCCCAATAAAGCCCTAATTTAGATATTTTTAAATTTGAGACTTTTTTAAAAATTGTTATTCAAGGCTGAAAAAAAAATTGTAAAATTATTGATTTCTTAGTTATATCGTACGATTTGACAAAAGAATCTCAAATGTGGCTTTTCAAATTTCACAGTATTATCAATTCATTTGAGTAAGGTATTGAAACTTGCATTTTTTTCTATGTGTGTATATATATATATTTTTTTTGATATGAATTTGTTTCAGAAAGAAAGTTGGCAAATTTTTTGATTAAATTGTCGCGAAATATTCTACAGTTTATCTGTCATGAAATAATTTATAATTTTTGCTGCAGTTTACAAATTTTATCATAACTAGTTTATTTGCTTGCTTCAGCAAAAAATAACTCGTCTATGTTACGCAAATGTTCTTAAAATGCTCTTGCATGCTATACAGATGATCATTCTTGAATATTGCCAGTATGACACAGACGATATTTCGATAAATATATCGATTTAAAATATTAATAAGATG
The DNA here is from genome assembly GCA_029876185.1 of Mansonella ozzardi. NCBI lineage: Eukaryota > Metazoa > Nematoda > Chromadorea > Rhabditida > Onchocercidae > Mansonella > Mansonella ozzardi. The sequence continues at coordinate 4,290 of JARVGP010000064.1, read as the reverse complement.
AATATCTTTATAAGCACATTAATCTATAGTCTCTTTAAGTTACTATTAGTATCCCTATTTTCTTACTCAGACCGTATCGAAAAATTTTTCAAGAAAAATTTTTTTTTCTCATTCCTTCGGTGAAATTCCATTTTAAGTGATTTGTGAAAGTTTCCAAACAGTTTTATTGAAAATCGCTTAAATGTAATTTGTCCTTGACATTCTAATCAAGATGAATTAGTGTTACATTAGTTCAAAAGTTTCAAAAATATGTCCCAGAATGTAAATCATATTTTCACTAAGTTCTTTAGGAAACTCAAATATGCATTTTAAATTCATTATAATGTAAAATGGGTACCTTACTCTTAACGATTTGAAGATTTCATTTAAAAATTAGTATATTTAATAAGTTAATCTTACGACTAATATTAAGCCTTACTAGTGTCCTGCAATTGCAATAGGACTGCATGCCACGCCAAAAAGTGATTAACGGCATCAGTTACTGCGGCACTCACTAAATCAGTTATATGAAAAACATTTCAATTTATCATCCTAATGAATTTATTTCAATACAATATCAAATGTTATGAACACCGTCGTGCAGAAACATGGCTAACAAATATAGTGTCTCTTAATTAAAACTCAAATTAAGGTCAAGAAATTGGTCAATTTTAGATATAATTCTCAATTTAGACATTACCCAAGGAAGTGTTTACACTTTTATTTTCGAATAGAATGAAAGGAAAATGCTCAAAGTTTTAATTTATAAATCGATAATGAAAAAAAATATGAGTGTGATTCAGTGTAATTTAAAATTGCCAATACTTCTGGAATGAAAATATTCAATCACGTAAGGCATAAACATAAGCTGTAAGCATAGTATACTTTTAGAAGAAACCCAATTTAAAAATTTCCTCTAAATTGCACTTAAATCATAGATAATTTAATACCATCATTTGCTGAAAGATCAATTAATTTTATCACTTTTTATCACAGATTCTGTATCTTTCATTATACTACTATAGCTTAAATCCAATTATGATCAGGAAAAATTCAAGAAGTAGTTTTCATCAAATTTAGGAAATAAAATGCTATTTTCTCAATTTCTTCTTAATCACTTATAAATGATCATCTCCCCCAGTTATCCACAGATATTTTCTTCGAATAAATTACAAATTGCAAATGGTAATTTTCAATACGCAAAGAATTTCAAGTGATATTAATAGATGAAAGGAAAAAGCAAAATTTTGCTTTTTCAAGCAAAATTTGGATTTTTTAAAAATTTTTAAAAAATCAAGTTTGGATATAAAAATTTGATTGAAAGATTGATTGTTTCTAAGCTTTGTTAGCTTTAAGTTTATATTATACAGCTGATTAAACGCATCCTTTTGCAAATTACCTAATTTACAACGAATTATCGATAATTAATTAAACTGTTTGCTTAGAATAATTTCCTTGCACAAATTTACAATTGCATGCATTGAAGTGTGTGTTAATTTCATTCATAATAGTAAAAATTTCATAGCTTCAAATTTCTGATTGAAACTTTTCGGTTACACATCAATTATTGATAGTAAAGAAGAGATGAAAATTGAATGCTTATAATGTTAGTATCCTGATTAGTTTGTATCAAATGCAGAGATGGATATTTTCACAGTAGCAGATTTTTATGATCTGGTCTGCGATGATATATCGCAATGATTGAAACCTAATAAAATAGCAAATTATTACCAGGTGGCAGGCGGTAATTTCTTTGAGGTAATAATGTTCCACTATAATACCTGATACAGTGCTTGGGACACAATGAAATCAGGATTCCGTAAGAATTTTCATGGATTGCGAGCTATTTTATTGAAATTACCACTTCTTTCATTTAAAATTGCTTCAGAACGAAGAGAAGACGCAAAAAATTTCTTAAATTAATTTTAGTAATTTAAAAATTTAAAAGACTGTATGCTTAATTCTCAGCTGATAAAATTCTCAAAATATAGCTTCAGGAAAATCAATTTTATAATTTACGATAAGAATATGAGAGTTAAGAAATGTTTAGACTGAAAAAATTAACGGAAATATATTATTGTTGCATGTCTTTTGTTTTTTTATCACTGCAATAGAAAATTATTAATATTGTGGGTGAAAAATGGAATTTTATCAGTAAATGTTCTGTCAGAGTCATAAATCATTATAAAATTAGGAAAGGAAACAATTTTACAGTGTGTAAGGATGTGTCGTTTTAAATCGTGAATAAGAGATGCATATTAGATCTTCGAAATTTTTACAAATTATAATGATTAGTGAGTAGTTTTTTTGACAATTTTATAAATTTTTTTTTCTTTTTTTTTATCACAAAAAATGCATTCTAGCATAGTTTAGAACACTGTAATTAAACATTACTTTGGTAAGAGATATGCTCAAATCCTATATAATTTTTCTGGAGGTCATTCAATACATGAAATTTTGTTGCCTACCGTATGGAGGTATAGATGGAAGTATCTGTCATGTATTTATAAAAAAACTGAATAAAACATAATATAACATCTCTTGAGTGCATGATATAGGTGCATTACTATGTATCTATGTATCCATTGGAAACTATTGCTTGTCCTTTTCCAAAACACGTCGACTAATTTCACCCCTCTACCTGTGAAAATAACCTGAAGTAGTTCATTTTTGCAATGCAATGAGAAAATAGTTGAAATATGGGAAAAGTGATTGTTGTATTTAGATGAAAATACACTATAGTCTGCTTACACGCGATAAATGCTATCATGCAACCTGGCAGATTGTAAGTGACCTACTAATTTGAATGAACCATCATCCGTAGTGCAAAGCAAAAGCTAGAAATCATTTGTTTTTCTGAAAAAAAAGTGATAAAGAAGCATGGAATAATGATGCTACATCATTCCATGCTTACTTGAAGCCTAACTCTAAAAAATTCATGCAAAATTGCAAAATTGTAATGTTTCTTATTCAATTTAAAGTTAATTTTACCAGTATAACCATAACTAACATAAGCACATAAATGAGAGAAAAAATGCGGGAATCCCCTGGTTGAAATTTGCATCGTTGAAATTCGAGAAATTACATTTCAGATCGTCAATACCTCTACTAATGACTGAGTTTTCATCTCTGCACACTATCCTCTTGGTCGACTTCTTTAAAAAAAAAAAAAAAAAAAAAAAAAAAAAAAAATTAATAAAAATTTTTTTATTTTTTATAAAAATCGTTTTTCTTGCCAATGGTTTTTCAGTTTTTAGGCTTCAGAATGTGAAAAAAATCATTCTATATTTTTAACAATATTTCAACGAAATTTTAATTTCTTTATAGGACTAAACAATTTTTTTTAAATTGAATATTTAAAAGAAATCTATGAAATGACTACCTATGAAATATGAAGTAGTAGCAATATAATAACGAAGATCAGAATATCAGACACTAAGTAGAGAATAACTGATAAGATGTGTAAGAAAAATTAGAAACAGTCGAACTTTCTTACTTCTTCCTAAGCAAAGTTATAAGTGAAAGTGTACTGAATATATTTCCAAAGTACAATAATCAATTATGCCATAAAAAATACTTACAGAATATAGAGATATCGCATCGAATCAAATATCGAATCAAAAAAAATACTTATCAAAAAGATAGCTCAACAAAAATGGTTTTTTTCTTGTAGACAAAATTAAATTTAGAAAAATGAATGGAAGCATAGAATTATACAATAGCAGAGCGTAATTGCATTTCTTATAAATTTTTACTCCAAACTGAAGAGTTTTATTATATGTTACTCTATTTAAATTTTTATTTTTTCTAACGAAATAGCACAGAATTTAAAGCTGGTTGGGGAAACTATTCGGTCAGCTAAGGACACAATGATTTTTAATCAATGCCGAAAGTTACTAAAATTCTTTTTTAACAGCACAATTATATCTGAAGTAAATGAATCTGGTATTATTGTAAATGATTTAATGACCCTTAATCAGCGTAAATCTTCGTTCACGGTCATGAGTTAGATTCATACATTAAACCATGTTAATAAATTCAAAAATCTTTCAAACACAATCCTTAACAATTCCTAATTTTTATAGAAGCTTGCTCTTCACTGTGAGTTATAGTGCAGTCGATATAACTGAAGATATACCATGTACTAACAGTGTTGGTGGTAAATCATTAGTCAAATGCCTTATTACTTCCAAATACTGTTCACTTCGCGAAATCTAAAAAAATAAATTAATCAGTCAGTTAAATCAGAGATACGCAAAAAAAAAAAAAAAAAAAAAAAAAAAAAAATAAAAAAAAAAAAAATTAAAAAAA